>BDDC01000698.1:0-15655 GCA_001662425.1 Chlamydomonas sphaeroides
CTCTCGCGGCGCCGCGGCTGCAGCGCCGGCTGGCCCCGCTGGGGGCACGGGCGGTGCATGCATGAGCCTGGAGGAGGCGTGGGCCGAGTTTGAACGGCGGCTGGTGGCGGCGTCCGCCGGCGCCGAGGGCGGCGGAGCGCAGCACGTCAGTGCCTTTGAGCGGGAGTGGCTGGAGATGGCGGCGGCGTGATGGGGTTGGGAACGAGGCAGGGCGGGCGGGAGGGAGGGGGACGTTTCGCCACTGACCTAGCGAATGCTAGGAGCCGTACTGTTGTGATGCCAGTGTCTGGTGTTGGGGGAGGCAACCTTGCAACGTTGCGGCGAAAGCCCGACGCTGGCGGCCGCGCGCCTTGCGAGCCTCACCGGCGGCCGCTTGTTGCAAGCAGCTGCGGCTGTCCGACTTCCGCCCGGGCGCCCTCACTCGCGGCGCTGGAGGTGCTGCTGGATGTGGATGTGGGGAGCCTCTCGGGCGGCGGCGAGGCGCCGCCCTACCTGCAGCACGAGCTGCAGGTACAGGTTCTTGACTCCGTCTGTTGTTTTTAGCTATCGCCAGAGCTGTTCCGCAGCGGCTGGAGAGCAGGCCATGGGTAACGCATTGGACTGGGCCGGGCGGGGGCTGCCGTGCGTGCCGGGCTGGACGTGGGGGCAGGGGGCGTGGCAGCTTGCGGTATGCCGGGCAGGACGGGGGGGCAGGGGGCGTGGCAGCTTGCGGTATGCCGGGCCGCGCGTGCCGGGCGGGGCGCTGGCGGTCGGTTGTGCTGCGTGTGTTTGTTGTCGAGAGGACGGGGCGAGGACGCGCCACACAGTGTGTTTGTCGAATGGCGTGGATATGGCCTACATATGGCCGTGTAACACGGACTGCAATGCAGTGCGGCCGCGACAACGCAGATGCCCCTGCCGGCAGGACTTGCATGCATGCCGTTGTCGGCAACCGCTAGTACCGTACGGGCTGCAAGGCGTACTCTGCAAGGCGTCCCTCCATCGCCTCGCACGCACTCCCACAAGCCCACGCAACCTGCGAAGCCCCCTGCGTCCGCCCCCAGCCCCCAGCTCCGCGACCCCACTCCTCACACACATGCACCGCTAGCGGCAGCACAGCCTGCCTGCCGCGTTGTCTCAGGTACCCTCCTCCGATGACCTCCACGCTGGTTCCACAGGGGAAGCCCAATCGCCGGCCCCGGCCCCCGCTGCCCCCCACACCCGCCGCAGCCGCGCCGCCATAGCGCCCGCAGCCCTGCCACCTACCGCCGCCTCGGGCGATGCACAGCAGCCAGGCACACGAGCGGCGATCGAGCGGGGGCCCGGCCGCGCGCACGCCCGGCCCCGGGTACGTGCGGGTTTGTGTCGTGCTCGACAGCCCCCCCGCCCCGTGCTTCTCCTAGCCCACTACTGCCTGCCCGTCCCACCCCATGCGCATGCCCTGCTGCTACCCGGCGAGCCAGCCGCCGCCGACTTACGACCCACAGCCGCACAGCGCCGCGCCATACCGCCGGCAGCCGCGCGGCCCGCGGCCGCCCGTGCCGCCGCACGCTCATACCCCCACGCAGCCCCACCTAACCCCCCGCTACCCCATCTCTCTCCCCCCTCCCTGGTCACCCCTCCGCCCCGCTGTGCATGTTCTCCTCGCACACGATGAGCTGGTGCACCAGCTGCAGGTACGGCAGCCGCGCCGCGCCCAGCACCGCCAGGAACTCGGCGGACACGGCCGCCTCGTCGTCGTCGATGGACAGCGACTCGAGCCGGCGGTACACCCTGGGAAGGACAGATGGGGGGAGGTAGGGTTGGTGGCAGGGTGTGCTTCTCCGACTTCACACCCTCAACTGCATCAATGTGCTAACCAGTCTAGTCTTCTAACAAGGTTGGCTGCCCTAGCCCTCGGGCGAGCGCCACAGGCGTCTGCGACGAGCGAGCACGCTGCCCAGCTGCCGGACCCTCTCTTTCCTACCAGCCGCCAGACCCTGTCCCCCCGCGGGGCTCACTTGAGGAAAGGCTCGGTGCCAAGCGCCGACTCAAGGTACACGCGGAGCGCCTCCACCTGCAGGCGGGGTGGGGCGGGTGAGTGGGGGTTGGGGGGTGGGACGGAGGCAGGCAGGGAGGGAGGGGCAGCAGGTGTGTGGCACAGCATGCCGAGCCACGACCATGCCTTCCGCCCAGCTAGCCCGCGCGCGCCCGCGGCTTGCCCCTACCCGCACACACAGCGTGCCTGGCCCCCCAGTGCCTAACTGTTCCCGGGCCGCACCCTGCTCAGCTCCACACACCCTTGACACACAATGCACAAACACACACGCTCCCCCCTCCTGCTTCCCCCACCCTGAGCGCCAGGCTGTCCCCGGGCCGCACCCCGCTCAGCTCCATACACCCTTGATACACGACACAAAAACACACACGCTTCCACCTTCCTGTTTCCCCCTCCGCCCCCCGCACCTTGAGCGCCAAGCTGTCCCCGGGCCGCACGCCGCTCAGCTCCACCACCTGGCCGTTGAGCATGAACTGCCCCGACAGCGCCTGTGTTGGGTGGGTGGGCGGGTGTGGGCGGGATTCAGAGGAAGCCCGAGTGGGGTGAGGGCGGGGGGATCCAACCTCGCTATCGGCCTCATGCCGGGCCCAGGCCCCCAGCCCCACCGCGGTGTGCTTGTCGTCATTGTAGATGTCGTCACCGCCGTGCCCCGATTCGTAAGCACGACACATGTGATGTATGCCTCTATACTAACAGTCGTACACCACCCTGCTCAGTCCCACCGCGGTGTGCTTGTCGTCGTTGTAGATGTCGTCCTCGTCCTCCTCGCTGCCCACCCGACCGCCGCCGCCGTCCTCGCCCTGCGGACACAACACGCGGACCGCCCACAGCCTCAGTGAGTGCGTAGCGCCCGGCCAAGACTTGGATAGCGCCACGCGGCGAGTCATGGCAGACAGCCCAACGCCTCAGTGCACATTGCCCGACCAAGGCTGGATGGCGCCACGCGGCGAGTCATGGGTGGGGGTTGCCAGCCCCCACCCACCCACCAGCATGAGCACGTCATGACTATCTTTCACCAAAGCGCCAAACTCCATGCTGCACGCCGCCCCAATCTATCCAACACATCTCCAACACATACAAGTATGCATACGATGAAATGTGTACTAGCCCCTCGCCTGCATGAGCACGTCGTGCATGTCTTTGAGCATGGACGCAAAGTCCATGTCGTCGTCCTCCTCGCCGCGGGCGCCGGCGGGGGCGGCGGGGCTGGCGGCGGCGCCGTTGGCGGCGGCGGCGGCGCCGTTGGCGGGCCGCGGCGGCGTCACGGGCCGCGCGCCGGCGGCGGGCGAGGCGCCGCGCGCTGCGGGCGGCGGCGGGATGCGGGCGGGGGGTGGGTGGGGTGACACGTGGGCTAAAACCCTTACGTGGGCGGGCGTCACGTGCCGGCGACGGAAAGGGAGCATGTGCGGCGAGCACGAGCTGCTGCTGCATGGCAAAGGGCACCTCGCACTGCGCCGCTGCCACGCACACACGGCACTAACCGCATGCACATGCACCCGTTGCCTCACATCCATGCACCCGTTGCCTCACATCCATGCACCCGTTGCCTCACATCCATGCACCCGTTGCCTCACCTGCCCCCTCCGCCGGCGAGCCGCCCCCGACCTCCGCCATGATCTGCCGCTTGTTGCGCTCGCGGGCCTCCCGCACCTCCTGCCGAGGGGTTGGGAGGGGGAGGGGGAGGGGGAGGGGGAGGGGGGCACGCATGAGCCATTGGTAATGAAATGGGTAGAGGTTGCGAAAGCAGTGACGAGGGTCATGAGCCATGGGAGGCTCGAGGTCAGCACACAGGGGGCGGGGGCTGCGACGGGTTGGGGGGGGGTTTGCCGTGGGTAGAGCGGTTGTGCGAGCGGGGACGGGGTTGGGGCGGGGCGGAGATGGAACGCGGCATGTGAGACTACACGTGTGGGCTCTACACCGGGGCATGCTAATTGTCTATAGAAGTGGTACGTATTGAGGTATCATTGCCTCCGCACCTGCCAGTGCTGCTTCTGGAATTCCAGGATTTCCTGCTCCCGCTTCCGCCGCTCGTCCTCCAGCCGAGCCATCTTGGCAGCCCAGGGGTCGGTGGGGCGAGCTGGCACGCCCGGCCGGCCCCCGCCCGCCCCCGGCGGCGGCGGCGTGGCCGCTCGACTCCCCGCGCCCGACCCGGCGCCGGCCGCCGACGGCGGCGTCGCCGCTCTCCCCGCGGCAGCTGCTGCGGCGGCGGCGGAGGTGGGGGAGGCGGCGGCGGCGGTGTTATGCTGGAGGGAGGGCAGCCGGACGTCGCTGCCGTCGCCGCCGCTGGCGGAGGCGCGGCGGCGCTCCTCGGCGGCGGCGGCGGCAGCGGCGGCGGCGGCGGAGCGCGGGCTGATGTCAGGCAGGGAGGCGCCAGAGGCCGCGCTGGGCTCACCTCCTGCGCCGCCGCCGCGGCCGGCCGCTGCCGCCGCTGCCTGGGGCGCCGGCGACATGGGCCGCGGCCCTCCCGCGCTGCCGCCGCCCCGGTCCGCGCCCTCCACGGCCGCCCGGTTGCGGTCCGCGGCCGCGCGCATCTCCAGATACGCAGCGCGCCTGCAGCGGACGGCAGCCACGGGCACATACCACATGCTTCAATTCACGAGATGATACCGTAGATACATGCACGGTAGGGTGCAATGGCGCTATCACGGTTTGCGCCACCAGGAAATCGACACGCCGGGCAACCAGGCCAGCCTCCCTCCCCGACAGCCCACACCACCCCCCTCTTGCGCCTCGCGCCCGCTTCCATCAGGGGCCCCACCTGGCCTCTGCCGAGATGTCCGCGGCCGACGGCGGCTGCCGCCCGGGCGCGTTGCCCTGCGACCCCGGCCGCCCGCCCGCCGCCGCCACCGCCGCCGACGCGGCCGCGGCAGCCGCCGCCCCGCCTCTGTGCGGCGAGGGGTCGGGTTCCCGGGGTACGCCCAGGAACTCCGCGATGCCGCCGTGTCTTTCGGCCTGGGGGCAGTGTTGTGTGGGTGGGGGGTTACGGGCGGGTCAGTGCAGCCGCACAGCCACTGGCAGGCACTCGCGTACTGCTGGCGCTTGCGGTCCTCCCAACACGCCCATGCCTTGGCACCGCCGCCGCCTATTGGCACCACACCTTTTCAACCCCCTGCCCCACCTCCTTGGCCGCCCGCCGGTTGCGGTCCGCGGCCGCGCGCTGCTCCTCCCACACCGCCCGCCGCTGCTCCGCGCTCAGCACGTCCTCCCGCTCCCGGCCCCGCCCGGGGCCGGCGTCCTCCCGCGCCCCGGCAAAGGGCCCCGGCCCCGGCTCCGCGGCGCCTTGGTCGACGCGGGGCGGGGACCACTGCCGCCGCGGCTGGCGGGCCCCTGCCAGCACCTGCACCTGCACGTGGGTGCGCGTGGGGTACGGGTGCATGTGTGGGTGCACGTGGGTGCGTGTGGGACGGGCGGCGAGTCACATGGCGGATGGAGAGCAAGCACCATGGCGGCGGAGTGCTGCGCTGCTGCGTCTCGCACGCTTGCTCGTCAGGCACGCCGCGTGCCCCGCTCCAAAACCCCGCAAGCTCGACGCACGCCGCGCGCGCAGCGGCAACGAAGCCGACGCCCCCGTCCGCGCCTCGCGCTGGGCTTTGTTCCCCCGGCACGTCTCTGAGGGTCACACATCATTGTTGTCGCGTCACGCTGCTGTCGCCCGCTCCTGGCCCGCGCCCCATCCCAGCCGCACCTCTGGCTGCGCCGGCCCCCGTCCAAGCTGCTGCTCCGACACCGCCCGGTTGCGGGCGGCCTCGGCCTGTGGGGGTGTGCCAGGATGGGAGGGGGCTCATTCGCAGGCTTTGGGGCGAGGGAACGGCGTTGGGGCGTGCGACGGGGCAGGCAGCCTCCTGGCTCTCCCTCCGGTCATGTCCTCCCATCCTACGGCCCCTCACCCAGCATGGCCCGTCTCGCGCTCGCCCCCTCACCCAGCATGGCCTCGGCTGCGCGCCCCCTCCCCCCCCCACCGCCGCCGCCGCCCCTCGCTGCCGCCCGCACCTGCCGGTCCTGGTACTCCTTCCGCTGCGCGGCCATCTTGGCCTTCATGTCGTCCCGCTCCTTTTCCTGGGACGAGAGGAACGACATGACAGGGTCAGGCGGGCAGGTGTCGATGGCCTCACTAAGGGCTTCGCGAGGCGAGGAGGGTGGAGGCATGGCGTGCTTGTGACCCGGAGGCTTGGACGCGTTGGCGCCACGGGATGGCGAGGAAGGTGCCGGGTGCTGCGCCACCGCAATGCAATGCACCCGCGCCCGGCGCCTCCACCGCCTCCACCGCACCCCCCCCTTGCTGCCTGTGCCCCCGTTGTGCGCTCCGCTCCGTCTCCAAGAGGTCAGTCTCAGTCCTGAACGGCGCCTCTGTGCTTCGCGCCCCTTGGCTCCGGCGCCTCTGGCAAGCCAGCGCGCTCACCCGAGCCGCAGCACGGCGTCGGGGCTCGCTCGTGTGCCCCCCGAGTGCCCCCCGAGTGCCCTCCTGAGTGCCCCGCCGTGTGCACCCCGTGTGGCCCCTATATGCCCCTATGTGTTGCACACAGGCTTGCGTCTTGCTCTCTCGCAGCACGCCCCCCCCCGCCCTCACCCTGGCCGCCCGCTCCGCGTCCCGCTTGCGCGCCTCGTCCTCCGCCTTGCGCCGCTTGGCCTGGGATACCGTAGGGAGGGGGAGGACGGGTCACGTTGCCGGGAAATGCATGGCCCAGGAGACCAAAGACGAGCCTGACGCAGGGGAGAGCAGGTTTCGAGTCGTCGCCAGGACATTGCTAGATACAAGCGAAACAGTAGCAGCGGCTGGGCTCATGCCCCTGGGCTCAAGCCCCAGTCACACTCCGCGCCCCACCTCCCCTCCCGGCCCTCACGTCGGCCTCCTTCTGCCGCCGAGCCTCCTCGGCGCCCGCCCGCGCGCGCGCCTCCTCCGCCGCCTTGACTCGCCGCGCCTCCTCCGCCGCGGCGGCCTCGCGGCGCTTGCGGTCCCCGTCCAAGCGCGCCTTGTCCTGGTGGGTCGGGAAGGGGCGGCAGGGCCACACCGGGACCTCAGCAGCCGGCAAAGAGGCACTGTGCGCCTCAGCGTGCGGGTCGGGGCCGGGGGCACCCCATGGCTCTCGCCGCTTGCGGTCGGGCTTCCGTCCACCCCCCTGCGTCCCCAGGCCTACTACGATTTCCGCTACGCCTTCAAACCGCAGCCCCTGCCCAGCTCCCGTTCCCCTCCCCCCTCCAGCTCCTTCCACCCCGCCCCTCCGACCCGCCCTCCCTCCTTTCCCCCTCACCGCCTCCAGCTTCCTCCGCGCCGCGTCCCTCCCCGAGCCCCAGTCCCAGTCCCCCTGTCCCCCACACCGCCTCCAGCTGCCTCCGCGCCGCGTCCCTCCCCTCGCCCCAGTCCCAGTCCCCCTGTCCCCCTCACCGCCTCCAGCTGCCTCCGCGCCGCCTCCCTCCCCTAGCCCCAGTCCCAGCCCCCCTGTCCCCCTCACCGCCTCCAGCTTCCTGCGCGCCTCCTCCAGCCGCATGCGCTCTATCTCCCGCTGCGCCCCCAGCGCCGCCACCTCCCGCTGCTTGGCGCGCTCCAGCTCCCGCTTGGCGTTGGCCTCCGCGTCCGCCGCGCGCTTGGCCTGCAGCACGGGACGCAGAGAGGGGGGGGCGGCACGATGTCCATGAAAGTAAACGTGACGGCCGACTGGTGGCACCGACAGACTACGCCCCGAGCCATCCTGGGTGTGCTGGCGCACGTCCCCGTCCCTTCGGCCCAAGTCCCCCAACGCGCCCATGCTGCTTGGGAGGCCCCATCCCACGACCCCCCGGCCCCATCCTGCGACCCACCGCCAGCTGCATCACCGCCTCCTCCCGCTGCTTGGCCGCCTCGGCCGCCTTGGCGCGGGCCGCAGCCGCCGCCTCCTGCGCTTGGCGCAGCGCCGCGCCCGCCCCCGCCACCGCCGGAGAGCCCGCCCCCGGCCGGGCGCCCGCGGCGGCGGCCGGGGACGCCGCCGCCCCGGGCCGCGCCCCGGCGGCGGCGGCGCGCCCGGCGGCCGAGCCGGCCGCTGCGCGGCCGGCGGCGGAGCCGGCTGCTGCGGCCGCCGCCGGCCGGCCGGCTGGCGCCGCGGCTGCTGCTGCTGCGACGACGCCAGCGCGGCCGGGCGCGACCGCCGGCGGCGCAGCGGGGCGCGCGGCGGCGGGCTGCGCGGCGGCGGGGCCGGCCGCAAACTTGGAGGGCGCTGCGGGGGACAAAGGACGGGGGTGGGCGGGGATGGAGGAGGCCGGGGCCAAGCCACGGCTTGGAGCCCAGGGAGCCTGAGCCCAGCCCCCTGGGATGCACAGCTGCACCCTTTCCTACAGCCCACCCCGCCCTTGTGCAGCAGCAGCTACACCGGCATCCCGGGTCCCCCGCCTCAGCCCCTTCGGGTTCTGGCCCAGCGCCCCTCCTCACCCAGCTGCACCTCCGCCGGGCCTCCTCGGGCAACCCAGGAGCCCAGTCCAACCCCGCCCTTTTGCGGCACCTGTCCGTCGCAATCCCGCCACAAACCCACTCCCAAGCGCGCTCCCCCTTTCTTCGCAGCAAGCCCCGCGCCTCACCCAGCTGAGCCGCCACAACCTCCGGATCGTGGCCCGTTTTGGCCCAGGCCGATCCTCGCCCAGTCCCAACCCCGACCCTCTGCGTCCCATAGCTCACAACGACCCCCCGAACCGTGTCACGTTTTGGCCCCAGCCCCGCTCCTCACCCAGCTGAGCCGCCACGCCCGGCGCCACCACAGGGCCGCCGCCGCCCCCGCCTGCTGCCGCCGGCGCGCCGCCTGCGCCCACCACCAGCTGCCCCGGCTTGGGGCGGCCGTGGATGATGGTGTGGCTGAACTCGTGGGCCTGGGCAAGGGCGAGCGAGGGGAGGGGAGGGCAGGTGCGCTGAGCCGCCACGCATGGCCGGGCATGCACTTGTGTGCTGTTTGCTGTACAGCACTGTGTTGGTGTCATGCGAGCCACGCACGGCAGACACTACCAGTATGAGAATAGCAGTGCCAGTCACAGCGCTATGTGACATCAATCTCCCGGGTTGCACCTGCAGCGTGGTCGACAGGAACTTCTGGATGCGCGCCTGCACGGACCGGGAGGGGGGGCGGGATGGGGCGGGAGGGCGGGATGGGGTGGGATGGGGCGGGATGGGGCGGGAGGGCACCCCTTGGCATGGCAGTCCCCGGTAGCAGGAACCTGGGTCTCTCGACTTTTCACACATGGTGGCGACACCACCACCGCCACAAGTACATCAAGGCGAGCATGCCACTCAAACGTGCACTTCCAACACGCTACTACCGCCACATCCTGTACGCACCTTCATGATGGGCGTGGCCAGGATGTCGTTGATGGACGGCCGCTTCTGCCAGTCCAGCGTCAGCATGCGGTCGCACAGGTCCCGCAGCTCCTTGGAGCGCGTGGAGGGCATGGCGGGGTAGGAGCCCTTGATGATCTGCAAGAGGGGGGGGACACGGGTGGGGAGGCGGACAGGGGAGAGGCGGAGAGGCAGGGTGGCAGGGAGGAGGGTGACCCATAAAGAAAGTGCAGGCACGCTGCCAGACCCCGCCGCCCGGGTCCCATCGCATCTCACCCGCTCCATTCCCCCCCTCTTTTCCGTCCCCGACCCGCCCCCACCTTCTGGATGAGCATGCGCATGTTGGGCGCCTCGAACGCGTGCTTCAGAGTGGCCAGCTCGTACAGCACGCAGCCCAGCGACCATATGTCCGACTGGTGGGGTGAGGGGACGGGGTAGGGGCGGGTGGGTGCGAGGAATTGGGTAGAGCTTGCGAGAGCAGTGGCGAAGGTCCCAGGGCAGGCAACATTCCAAGGACACGGTGGGGGCGAGGGCGGAGTGCAAACGTGAGGAGGCGCTTCGTGAGGAGGTGCGCCCTGCCCTTCCTCGTCGTGCGCCCCGGCCCGGCCCCACCTTCTGGTTGTACTTGGCGTTCTTGCAGATCTCGGGCGACAGGTAGTAGGGCGTGCCCACCGCCGTGGTGGCCAGCTGCAGGGACGGGGAGGGGCGAGAGTTGCAGTGTAGGAAATGTGGAGCGGGCGGCGGGGGATCAGGGGGACTGAGTCAGGAGCGAGCTGCGCCGGTTGCGCGACCTAGGCCACGCACATGCCTGGCCGCGTACCTGGAAGGTGGAGTTGAGCACCTTGCTGACCCCAAAGTCACCCAGCTTGAGTAGGCCGCCCGAGGACATGAAGACGTTCTGTGGGTGTGGAGGAAGGGCAGTGCGCGAGGGCGGGGCCCAGGGCGCAGCATGGTGAGAAGCGCGCCGCCACGCAGCCACTGCCCGTACCCCACCTGGCCATATGCAATGGCAAGCCAGGTGCCTGTATATGTCCAACCCCCACCTGCGCAGCCGTTGCCCCCCCCCCACACCCCACCACCATCTCTTCCCCCCTCCCTCCCTGCCAACCCCCACCTGCGTCTTGATGTCGCGGTGCAGAATTTTGCGGTCGTGCACGTGCTTGAGGCCCAGGCACATCTGGGCGGATACGGTACAGCGGCGAGAGAAGGGCGCAGGCACCTGACTAGGACGTGCTCTCGCAGCTATTTTCAGCCCCACACAGCTTTACCTACACGTGGTACTTCAACCCTACAACGCACACGTTTTCGTCACACCTTCCCCGCTGACCACGCCGCCCCCACCGCCTGCGCCATCCAGATCATTATAGCTGCCCACCAGGCCTCGCCCAGCATCCCCGCCAGACACACAGCCCTGCAGAAACACAAAGATTCCTCGATTCCGCATACCCCACCGCTCCTCCCCGCCCCACCTGCACCAGCCAGTCCATGATGGTGTCCTCGCTCAGCTGCTGCCCGCGCCGCTTCTGCATCAGCCCGTACAGATCGCCTGGACGTGCGGAGCGGGGGCAGCAAGGGTGGGGAAGTCAGGGCGAGGCCGGCAGGGCGTTGGGCGGCCGGGGAGGGGAATCATGCTGCGTAGGGTGGGAAGGGCGGTGGCCGCTAGGTGGCCGCCGTGCCCAGCTGATGCAGGCAGCGGGAAAGGCGCGGTCGCCAGCCAACCAGGCCCCGTCCTCGATGTACGTCGGGACGGGGATCCGAGGTGCGCCTCTGCCCTCGCCAGGCGGCCAGAGGGCCGCGGGCTGGGGCAGTGCAGCGGAGCCGGGCCGGTCTGTGCACTCCAGCACACCGCCCAAAGGAAGCGCTCGCCCGCCTTCAGTCCGTGTGCAGCGCGGCGGCAGGGAGCGGAGCCCAGCGCCATGCGGCACTGCGCTTGCTGCGTGTGCTGCGGTGCGGGGGCTGCTCCCCTCACGGGGGGCGTGACATTCCCGGCATGCGCTCGCCCTGAGCTGGCCTCGCTGCTGCCCCCGCAGCCGGGAGGCGGCAGTCTGCCCAGCGCCGCAGTGGTGGCAAGGTGGCAGCGGCAGCTTGCCGGGGTCGAGATGGGCCGGGATGGACCAGGCCGGGCCGGGCACGGTCGGGGCGCGTAGGGTGGAGCGAGCCGAGGCTGGCTGTGTCCTTTAATGAGCTCCGCGCCCAAGGGCTGACGCCATCGGCCTGCCGTCCGCCAGAGCCAGCTGGGTGCCGTCGCTGAGGGACCATATTGGCGGTGCCAGGGCGCCCTGGCCCGCTCTCTTCCGTTCTTCGAGCACCAGTCCGCTCTCACCCTCCGAGCACCAGTCCATGACGATGCACAGCTTGTTGAGGTGCGTGAAGCACTCGATGCAGCGCACGATGTTGGGGTGATTGAGCGCCATCAGCAGCTGCGGGGTGGCGTGGTTTGGCACCCGTCAGGCGTGGGTGGCGGCTCGTGCAGCCCGCGGTCGGGTTACGGACCGCAGATAAGGGACAGATGCAGGTGCAGCGAGGGCAGGGGTGCGAGGGACCGAGGGGTTCTGCGACTCAGGGGCAGGGGCAGGGGCTGCCCAGGTTGGCCGCGCCGCAGGTAACCATTCCGCGGCCCAACTTCCTCGGCTGACATAGACCCCAATCATTCGATGGGGACGACCATACGGGGCGGCGCGGTCGCGGCCGCGCATCTGCCAGCGGCCACATGCCGCACCTTGGCTTCCTGCTCCGCTGCCTCCCGCTCGGACTTTGGCATCCGGGAGATATCGATCTCCTTGATGACATAGTTTTTATTGTCTAACTTGTTGGTTACGAGGATGGCGCAGCCAAAGCTGCCCTTTCCAAGCATCTTGCCCCGCACGTATTTGTCCATCGTGATATGTAGCGTAATAACAAAGAAGCGATTCTGGTCAAAGGAGCGGTCAGCTCTACACGCACATGGTAAAGCCTTAAAGACAGCTCGCGCCCTAGCCGCCCTCTAGCATTCTAGGCGCACGTATTCCAAGGCGAGGGTCTTAGGTATGCAAGGAGCGAGCGAAACTGCACGGGTTAGACACAGCGCTGCATGAGCAACTCGAGCAGGCACTGTTGCGACTGCCCAATTGGCTATACAGCTTTACTGACAACCCAGTAACACCCCGTACACTGCCAGGGACTCAGGTGCACTGCTTACCAAGACGACCCAAGCGTCGTCTCTGCTTGCGCGTTCTACCTGCGCCCTGCTCTCGAAGCTCTAACGTCAGCAGCTATGCTCGCTTCGAGACTTCAACGGCTGTCGGGTGCCGCTGCACAGCGGCCGGCTTGCAGCGCGCCAGCCGTCGCGGCACTGCGTAGCTCGCCGCTGAGCCAGGTGCGCCCGCTGTCGTGCCAATTGCCTTCTATCTGCCCAGGAGCTGCCCTCGGGCTGCCAATTGCGCACTCGGAACTCGCTGGGCTTCCGGGGCCGCATTCGGGGGTCGCGGATAAGCCGCCCGCGCTCGAGCTCGCCGCACAACACTCCAGCTCTGCGACGCTCCACAAAGCACCTGGTAGCTCACCTGCCTCGCTCACCAGCTCGTCACGCGTGTCGCCGCTGCCCATCCCGACAGGTGCCTTGCCCCTCGGCCGCGCCCGCGCCGCTGTCGTCAGCTGCCGTGGCTGCCGCGCCACTCCTGGCCGGCCCTGCCCTGGCCCCGGCTGCCGGCCGGATGGCGTTCCGCGCCCCGCTCGTGGCCTGCGCTGCGAGCCGCAAGGGCAAGGACAAGGAGGTGGAGCTGGAGGTGAGGACCGCCGCGGCCCCCGTCACCATGCCAGCGACGCACGCCCCAGGCGCGGCCCGCTACCTGGCTACAGGGGGATTTACCGAGGGGGTAGCGAACTCGTCATTCGCGAACCGCGGCTACAGAGGGATGGCAATTATGGCCTCAGGCCTCCCCGGTCCTCGCTCGTCAATCGAACCCTCCCCACGATAGATCAGGGCAGGCTTGGTCGAGGCCCAGCTGCGCGCCCGCACCACGGCCTAGGGGCACGGCGGCCTATCCTGGGGACCGTGGTCAGGGGCCGGGGCCGTTGGGGCCGGGCACCTGGGCACAGCCGCCCCACCACCGCCCCAGGCCCCCGTGCCACCCCATGTCGCCCTTCCCAGCACCGGCCTGCGGAGCTGGCCTAGCCCAGGGTCGGCATGGGCCAGGGCCGACTGGGGAGGTCGGGGGAAGCCGGGGCCGGGCGGTGATCATGCGTGCACGCCCTAGCTCTAGCTGCTGTGGCCGCGGCCCTTGCGCCGCGCCGGGTGCGTGTCTCGCGAGGCTGTGTATAGCAGCTGTCCACCGGCCCCTGCCCGCCCCGTGGCACCTGCGGTGCAGCACCACGCAGGCATGGCGCAACCCCAAACCCAACCCTTCACCCCACCTGCCCTTTGCGCCGATCCCGCCGCAATCAGCCTAGGCGGAGGACCGCGCGTCCGTCCGCGGTCTCTGGCTTCTTGCAGCTCCTACTCGACATGGCTTGCCGCCTGACACGACACGCACCCCTTCCGCTACCCCGCCGTTCTCGCCTTTCCTTCCCCGCCTCCCAGCTGAACCTGGACGTCGCTGTGGAGGACCTGTCCTCCATCCGCCGCCGCGCCACCGTGACCGTCGCTGCGGACAGCGTCAAGGCGGTCTTCAAGCGCGGCGTGAAGCGCCTCGAGGTGCGCTCGAGGAGAGCGGGGAGGTGCCAGGCTGGGTCGGGGCCTAGGGTTTCGGCACGGGTCTTGATGGGGGCGCCACGGCTGTTTCTTGCGCGCGGCATGAAGCGCCACGCAGTGCGCCCGGGGAAGCGGGAAGGGGTAAGGCTGGGGTGGGGCCTCAGGGTTCGGCACGGGGCCCTGCGAGGCTGCAAGACGTAGAGTCGCATGAAGAGGGGAAAGAGGCGGCCAGCGGGCAGGACAAGGGGTACGGCGCTCTCCGCCGCCCTGAACCCCACTGCGCCACTGCGACACGGCGGGCCACTGCGACACGGCGGGCCTGCCTGCACCTCTGCCTGACACAACACGCACCGTGGAAGACGCACCCTCATCCCTTGCCCATGCGCGCCTTCCTTCCGCCGCCCCCTCCCCGCTCTGCACGCTGCCTGTGCCATGTGTTGGTCCAGCCGCGCGGCTGGCGGTCCTCCGGCCCCAGACTCCGGCCCCTTCCCGCATACACATGCCGCCCAAAACACACACACGTTCCCTCCTTGCCCCGCCCCCTCCCCGCTCTACAGAGCCAGGTGGTGGGCGGCCTTCGCGGCTGGCAGGCGGGCAAGCCGCTGCCGCTGTCTATGCTCGTCACCCAGGTGGGGGGGGCCATGGGAAAGGGGACGTTGCGCCGCGTGTGTTCATAATAATCAACATATACCCGACACGCGACGCCCTGGGGGATTGGCTTGTTAGCCGTGCGACAAGGCAGACAGGGATGCGGCCGAGAGCGGTGCACCAGTGCATGTGTGTTCGCTGGTTGTGTGGCTGCCGGTGCCGGTGGGGTCAGCCGCGTGTGTGTATGGGAGGCAGCGGGCAAGCCGCTGCCGCTGTCGATGGGGACGTCCCAGCTGACACACCGAGCTGGTGCGGAGGGTGGGTTGGTGCGGCAGGTGCGAGGGGGGGCGACGGCAGGGACAACACGGGGTGCGGATGCGTGGACGCGGTGAGGCCTCGCTTCGGGCCGGCCCATAGGACACGGGGCAGGAGGCCATCGGTGCCGTACATGTGGTACAGCACGGCGGGCCGGGTAGGACAAGGGGCGCCGTACCTCCCCGCCACGCGTCTCGCAGCGTGTGGGATGCGGGGGATACAGGTCATAGCCATACTGCGTCCGCCCTGCCCCCATGTCGTCGCCCCCGTATCGTCGGCGCAGCCGCATGCCCGCGCAATAAACACACACGTCACCGCACAATACGTTGATTACTATAAACACACGTCTTACTTTCTGCTCCCCATCACTCAACACACGCTCTGCCACTTCGCCCCCTCCCTTCCCTCCCCCCCCTTAGGTTGGCGGCCAGGACAAGTTCAAGACCTTCTGCCTGGAGGAGCTGCTGCTGGAGGTGCTGCCCAAGGTGGGGATGGGCAGGGGGGAGGGAGGGATAAAGCGTGTGCCGGCTGGCCGGTGATCGTACACCGGGGGTTGCTGCCCAAGGTGGGGGCAGGTGGGGAAAGAGATGGAAAGGGAGGGGGGTTCGTGCGCGTGTCTGGGCAGGGTGTGTCGGTGCGGGTTGTTGGCGGGCAGTCGCCTGCATTGGAGAGAGATCTGCTGCTGGGGTAGCTGGCAAGGTTGGGATGCGTGTAAGACAGAGCGCACGGCGGCTCTGGAGTGGCAGTGGGGGGGGGGGGGGGGGGGGGGGCCCTG
>BDDC01000698.1:23435-44877 GCA_001662425.1 Chlamydomonas sphaeroides
TCCTGGGGCGGCGTGCCCACGGAAACACAGTTCGCGGAGGCAGCCGAAGGCCGCGGTACACTACCTACTTCAGGCTGAGCCCAGGCTGCAGCGAAGGCCGCGGTACACTGCCTGCTTCAGGCTGAGCCCAGGCTGCAGCTCGCGCCGCGGCCGCCCCAGGGCCTGAGCCCCTCTTGCATGCCAGCTGGCGCGCTCGGCGTTGCGCCGCTGGCACACAAGTAATCAAGCATGCGGAAAGAATCACACTTCGCATGATTTCAAACTTCACACAGGTTCACAAAGGTTGGTGCTGAGGTCGGCAGCCGGGCCCACCTGCCAGCTGGTGCGCTCGGCGTTGGGCTTGGAGCGGGGGTTCTTGCCGCAGGCTGCGGAGGGTGGGGCGGGGCGGGGAAGGCCGGGTTAGGGTTCGTGCAGGCTGCGGGCGGCGCGCCCGCCTCGCTGCCGGGTGCGCCGTTTGGCGGATAGAGGGGCCGCGCTGGGGTCGTTGGGCCCCCGTCCTTGCAACCCCAGATGCGCGACGCCATGCGTTCCTTGGCAACACGTCGGCATGTCACGGGAAGGGTAGCTGCCTAGCTAACTCGTAGGTTGACGCCAGCGTGTGCGGGCCACTGTCCGGGCTGCGACGGGCGGGCGCCCCACCTGCGGCGTGGGCGCTGCCCAAGCCTAGTCCCGGGTGCTCCCCCTAGCCTAGTCCGGTAGGCCGCCCAGGCCTCCCCTGGCGCCTAGCTGTCCATGCGTGGGACTGGAAGCTTTCCGGCTGCGGTGGCCCGGGCGCCGTACCTCCGCACTTGACCAGCGACGCCATCTTGCCCTGGAACTCGCCATGGAGGCAGGCGGCGCAGTACCTGTCGAGGAAAGGGGGTGCGTGCAGGGGTGAGGCGGGATGAGGCAGCATGTGAGGAAGGGGTGAGGCGCGTGCTTGGATGCGCCAGCGAGGTTTGGGAGGTTGGGAAGGCGACATGGCGGTTGCAGGTGGCAGGGCAAGCGGGGTTGGGCAGGCGTGATGTCGCGGCTTTAGAGGCATGGATACGGATGTGTGATGATGGGCAGGTTGCAGCACCGGGCGCGTTCACACGCCGTCGCCAGCGGGCGCAGCCGACTCGCATGTCGCAATCGAGACTCACCGCGCGCGGCAGTGTAGACACTGCAGGTTGGTCGATGGACCACTAGATGTGCAGTACCTGCGTCGGGCAAAAGGCGTTGCAGCTTTGCAGCGACCAGCAGGCGCATTCGCGACTGACATGTCCTCGCTGCTCCGCGCAACCCGACGCACCAATTGCACATTGTTGGACTTTCGCTAACTCAGGAGCAACAATGCAAGCACTTAGGCTTTGTGCAACGCGTTACTGTGAGGATGGGAAGTTAGGCTGAAGGCTGCGACGGGCTGTACGCGTGCAGCTTCTGTGGGTAGGCACTTGGTGCGTATAAGCTCTGGCGAATGATAGGTAGACAGGTGCACTTCGTGGTGGAGAAGCTCAACGGAACATCACAAAGCCCATGCAACGGCCACGCTCAAACCCGCCCTCGCCCCCGCCGCCCCCCCCCCGTCCCGCCAGCCGGCCCAGCCTCCGTCCAGGCCGGCTCCTCAACCATCGCACCAGCCCTCCACATTCAGCCATCGCGCCCTGTGCGCGGGGCAGCCCGGGACCACCAGCCACACGCCCACCCCCCTCACCTCGGGCAGGCCGGACGCGCCGAGCCCCCTCCGCTCCCATGCAGCCACCGGGTCAGCCGCCGGCTCCGCGCCCCTTTCCCGCCGCCCCGCTACCTACGCCGCCGCAGCCGCCTCACCCTGCCACACGCCTCGCCTCGCCCCCGACACCACCCCTGGGCCCCGACCCCTCACGCTGCCTCCCGCAGCCCCAGCTCCGGCTGCCAGCCCCGCCCGCGTCCAGCGCCGCGCGGTCCCCGCTCAGAGGTACTGTGGGGGCCGGGGGCGGGGTGGGGCAGCGTGAGGGGTGGAGCAGTGTGAGGGGTCGAGCTAGCGTGAGGGGTGCGGCAGCGTGAGGGGTGGGGCTAGCGTGAGGGGTGGGGCAGCGTGAGGGGTGGGGCTAGCGTGAGGGGTGGGGCAGCGTGAGCGGTGGGGCTAGCGTGAAGGGGGAGGGCAGCGTGAGGGGTGGGGCTAGCGTGAGGGGTGGGGCAGCGTGAGGGGTCGAGCTAGCGTGAGGGGTGGAGCTAGCGTGAGGGGTGGAGCTAGCGTGAGGGGTGGAGCTAGCGTGAGGGGTGGAGCTTGCGGGTGCAGCCGCATGGGGGGTCCGGCTTGCTGGGGCAGCCGCATAGGAGGCCAGCGCCCCGGGAGCAACGCACTCGCTTGCAAGCCCCCTTTAGCATGGGCCCCCGCCTAGATGCAGCCAGCAGCCCATGAGGGCCGCAGGGGGGGGGCGCGGAGCGAGGCAGCTCTGCGGGTGCCTCCGGGCCCTCCCCGCCGGGTGCCTCGATGCCTTACTAGGCGCTACCACCTCATCGCAGTCGGCGGGTGGGGCTGGCGTAGCAACCGCCGGCCGAGGCTCCCTTCTCTCCCCGCCAAACATAGCCGGCAGGACGCACGTCGCGTACCCCCGCTCTCTAAACCCGAGCTCTACATCCCCCACCCCGCCACCCACCCGGCGGATGATCTCGTCGCGCAGCTCCATCATGACGCGGACCTGGCGGGCGGCGGGAGAGTGGAGGGGTGAGGAGGGGGGGCGTCGTGTGTTTCGGTGCGTGTGATCATGAGCAGGGGCCGCTCCGCCCCAGGCCGTGGCTGGCCAGGACCGGACCGGACGGGGCCCGGCCCCCCCCCCTGGGACCATCAGAGCGCCGGGGTCGGGGCGGGGGCTCGCGGGACCCGCCGCCGTGACGGCAGCGGTGCGCCTACAGTAGGCGAAACGCGGCCAAGGGCTGGGACGGCAGGGCCTGGGGCGGCCCGGGCGCAGGCTCCCTACCAGGGGCCCCCATACCAGGGGCCCCCATACCAGGGGCCCCCATACCAGGGGCCCCCATACCAGGGGCTTCCAGTGCACAAGTGCACAGCCCGGGGCACACAGCCCGGGGCGGGCTGTGCCGCGTGTGGGGGTTCTGTTCTACCGTACACTGGAACACACACGCCTCATCCCAGCCGCCTCCCCGCGCCGCCCAGCCTCCCTCGCTTGACCCGACCCCCCCTCTTTCCAAGAGGGCACGCACGCGAACACACACACGCCCCCCACCCACTCCCCCTGCACCAGAGCTCCCCCAACCCCTCCCACCCGCTCACCTTGCGCGGCAGCACGGCCGCCTCGGGCGTGTTGAGCTTGATCTGCGCTCCGTTCCTCATGCTGACGTACGCCTGCAGCGTGGTGTCCAGCACCACGTAGAGCCGCTGCAGGGGATGCAAGAGAACGAAAGGAACGTGGAGTTATAACAAGTGTTATTATTGCCCTATATTATGTTTTAGCGCTGGCGAAGCCATGTTGTGTGTCGTCATGGTGCCGCCGCCACCCCCCTCCACCTGCGGCGTGCTGTACATGTAGTCGTGCGTCTCCGTGTTGCGGGTGGGCCCGGGCGTGACGGCGGCGTCAAGCTGGTTGCGCCGCTCCTGCGGGCGGGGGTCGGGCGGGGCAGGGCGGGGC
Organism: Chlamydomonas sphaeroides; assembly: GCA_001662425.1. Lineage (NCBI taxonomy): Eukaryota > Viridiplantae > Chlorophyta > Chlorophyceae > Chlamydomonadales > Chlamydomonadaceae > Chlamydomonas > Chlamydomonas sphaeroides. Next base: position 27,026 of record BDDC01000698.1, read on the forward strand.
GGACATGGGGCGAGGTGGGTTGCGGGTTGAGGGTGGCGGGGCGAACACGAGGCGAAGCGAGGCGGGGCGGGGCGAGGTGGGGCGGGGCGGGGGGCGGCAACCTGCATGCCCGTGAGCTCAGCCACCGCCACAGGTGCTCATCTAAGCCATATGAGCCTGAAGAGCCGAGCTACCACCGCTACCGCGCCACCATGACGTAGTGTGGTATGAGCGCTGCTGGATGCTGGATGCTGGATGCAAGCGGTGGCAGCACGCGGTGCCCGCAACTGCCAGGTACGCTGCGTTGCGTAGGCGCTCTATGATGCGATGCATGCCTGCGTTCAACTTCATGCATGAGGCCTGTGTAGGCAGTGATGGCTGTCGCGTCGATCCGCTGTCATGGCAGCCGCACCTGCGGGTCGCTGATGGTGAGCAGGTACTCGATGATGCGCTTCTCCACGGGCTGCTGCCGGTCGAAGTAGTCCCGGGCCTATGGGGTCAGGGAGGAAAGGGGAGGGAGGAAGGGAAGCGGGATGGAAGGGAGCAGCTGGGGAGCCAGGAGCCGAGGGGCTACACACTCTCATATGCATGTATACATACCGTATATACACATACACACATATATGTGTGCATATGTATATAAACGCGCAGCAGTGACTCACGTGGCGGTACATCTTGTAGGCCACCCACTTGGCCTCGTCCTTGGTCATGTTGGTGTCGCGGGCGGCGCCGTAGGCCTTGGCGGAGATCTGGCGGCGGCGGGGCAGGGGAGGCGGGGACAGGCAGGCAGCGGCGGAGCGGTTAGGACACAGCGCACGCAGCGCGGCGGTGAAAGCGGCGCGCCGCCCTCCCGCTGCCGTGTCGCCGCACGCCCCTACATACTTTCCCTCCCACCCCCTCCACGTCCCTTTCCCCCCCGCTCCCCCCCTTCCCACCTGCAGGAAGGCGGGGTCGATCTTGCCGCTGGACGCCAGCTCACTCATACGGCGGTCGAGGTCCTCCACCGAAGACACCTGGGGGGGGAGGGGAGGGCGTGGGGAGACGCAAGGGCGGGAAGCCGGAGGGGCGGGATCGGCCACGGCCAGAACGGCGGGCCGGAATTGCATCGAAGGAAGCCTCCTCGGTCAATTATTCAGAGGACACTGCTGTCGCTTGCTTTCTTTAAACAAGGATAAGTCACAAATAGAATTGAACATAATCATAACGTCGCGGTTGGCCCTACCGAGGTGAGCAGGTCGCGGTACACCTCGGCCGCCTTGGCCAGCTTCTCCGGCTCCGCCGCCACCGAGTCGTGGTTGGCGATGAGCGTTACCAGCCGTGTGTTGAGCAGCACCAGCCGGTCCAGCTCCTCCTGGTTGTCCTGTGGGGGCGAGGGGGCATCATGGGCACACACACACATCATTCATACGTCGTTGCTGTAACATACGTCATCATAACTGTCGATCATCTCATCATGCAGCGTGTTGAGCAGCACAAGCAAGCCGGTCCAACTCCTGATGTATTCAACATACACACACGCGTGGGGTTCTCTTATACTTCACACACTTGAACACACACACGCCCTTGTGTTGGTTGTGTATAACTATTATACTTATACTTATTTCTGAACACACATACACACACAACCACACGCGTCAGGCCATCGCAACCCATGGCCCTATGCGTGCGTACCTTGGCTGCCGCCATGAGGCACTGCATGTGCTCGAAAAACGGCTTCTGCAGGTCCCCGCGGTACGTGGCCACCACCGCGTCCCACTCGTCGTCCGCCGCCTCCGCCAGCTTGAGCAGCACCTTGTTGTAGCGGGCCACCTCGTCAGCGGCCTGGGCGGGATGGAGGGGAGATTGAGGGGGAACGGCCGTGGGGTTTGGCACGGGGGCAGCACGGCACGGGGCAGTGGCGCTCCGCTGCTGGCTGCCCTTCCTCCCCCCAAACGCCTACTCGGTGACCCTCCCCTCTCCCGCTCATGTTCCGCAGCTCCTCCCCGTCCCCGAGCCATCTCCCCATCGCGCGCCCCCGGGGAAACAGCCTCCCTCGGGCCGACACGCGCCCGCGAACGCACAGCTCCGCTGTCCGCTCCTCTTGCTCCCCGGCCTTGGCCTTCCTTTCCCGCTCCCTCCCTTCTCCCCAGCCTCCAGCACAGCCTCGCGCCCTCTGTCCCCTGCCTTGCCCTCCCCTGCCCCTTCCCGCTTTCCCCCTCCGCCCAGCTCCCTCTCCCTCCGGCCGTCTCACGTTCTGCAGGCCGCGGAACAGCTTACGCAGCGCCATCTTCTTGTCCAGGTTGGGCTCCGCGTCCGACAGCTCCTTGATGCTGTCCGGGGATGGGAGGGAGGGAGGGAGGGAAGGGAATGCGTCAAGGGAGCTACGGATAATGCAGCGGAAGGGGAGGGCGGAGGGGGAGGGCGACGGACAGGCGCCGTGCTGCGCGGTCCGATGCCGGTCCGGCCACCACACGCCCGCCAGCCCCCCTTGCCGCCGCAAGTCCGGTCGGGCCACGTCGCCAGTGCTTGGCAGCGCACGTCGAGACCAGGACCACGTTGCGCCGTACTTGCTTGCCAGGCCGCTTCGAGACCTCGGCAGCAGCATGAGCCCTTGCGATCCAACCCTTGCCGCCGCCGCGAGAGGGCCCTCAGGCGCGTCGTCCGGTCGTCCCCTCGCCCCGCCAGCTCTCACCGGTCGAACACGCCCGTGGCGTGCGCGTCCCACTGCTTGCTGAGCGTGATGAGCTTCTTCCAGTCGTCACGGGGGCGGGTCTGGAAGAGCCCGATGAGGCGGTCGTAGATCTCCTTGTACTGCTCGCGCGTGAGGCGCGCCTCGGCCTTGGGGCTGATGATCTGCGTCATGCGGAGGGGGCAGGAGGGCAGGAGGGCAGGAGGGCAGGAGGGCAGGAGGGCAGGAGGGCAGGAGGGAGGCAGCATGACGCCAGGCCACCGGAAATGGGGTGGGCGGGTGGAGGAAGGAGGACGAGGCACGGACGCAAGTAGAGAAGGTGCCCAAGGCATGAGCGGCAGGGGAGGGTGGAGGAGGGAAGGAGATACATGGACGCGGACCGCGGGCGGCAAAGCGGGCTTCGCCGCCGCCGCGCAGCGCCGCCGCCCTCCGGCCCTCTGGTGCTTGCGCTGCCCCCTCCAGCCGCAGCCTCGGAGCCCGCTAGCCGGGCCAGGGAGGCAGCCAGGCACGCACCGCCCTCCGCCCTCCTGCCTCCAGCCCTTGGCCCCCACCCCGCCACGGCACCCGGGCCGCGCACGCAGGCCGCCCTCCACCTGTTCGCCCCCACGCCACAGGTCGCGGGACGCCGGCGGCGCGCAACCACCACGCCCCTGGCCCCCGCACGAGGCCTGCTGCCTCGACCGCAACGCACCGCCGCCTGCCGCACCCCTTGCCTGCAGCGCCCGCCCGCCGGCAGAGGCCATGGCCCGGGCAGGTGGCCTTCGCGCCGCCCGCCCGCCTGCCAGCCCGGGGGCTCCCTTGGTGGGACAGGCGCGCCCCGCCCCGCCCCGCCTGCCAGCCCGGCCTCGTCAGGCCTCCGTCCGGCCTCCGTCAGGCCTCCGTCCGGCCTCGTCCGGCCTCCGTCCGGCCTCATCCGGCCTCCGTCAGGCCTCCGTCAGGCCTCCGTCAGGCCTCCGTCAGGCCTACATCGCATGCGGCCGCCCCCGAGACGCAGGAAAACGCAGCAGGGCGTGCGGGATCACTCGGGTGGGTGGGGCGCAGCACGCGCAGGCCGCCACTCGGGATCTCGCTGGCAGCCCGTACGCGCCCACCATGCCCAGCCCCGGCGCAGTAGCAGCCGCCAGCCCCTGAGTCGAACGACGAGGCCCCTCACTCCGAGCAGCGAGCCAGCACCCACGCGTGCACGGCGGCAGCACTGGGCGGCGGCACTGGAACCCCGCCTCCCCCCACCACCACGCCCAGCGCGGGCGCAGCAGCAGCCGCCACGGCAGACAGGGCGGCGGCCCGAGCCCCCCCGGGAGCTCTGGGAGCTGCGCGCCGCTGCGTGCAGCTGCGTGCCGCTGCGCGCCGGCTGCTGCGCGCGGTCGACAAGCCGGCAGCTGTGGGCGGCCGGCAAGCCGCAGCAGCAGCCGGGGGCCGACAGCTGGGGCTGCAGCCCCTGTGGCGGCCCTGAGCGCCAGGGCACGGGCCCCTGTGGCGGTAGGGGCGCCAGAGGGCCTGGCTGCGTGGGCAGTCCGTCGGCCAGCGCCATGCAGGGGGCCATGGGCAGGCATGCACCCTGCGGCCGGCCGCCGGCTGCCGCCACCTGCCGGCCGCTACCTAGAAGCCATCACCGCCGGCACACGCAGCCTCCGCTGGCCCCGCAGCGCCGCCGGCGCCCTGCCTGCGCTTGCGGGCGGGCCCCGGCTGCTGCCTACCAGACCCTGCCTGCGCCCCGCCGGGCCGCGGCTGCCGCTGCCAGCCGGCCGGCCCTCGCAGCCGGCAAGCAGCGGCACGCAGAGGCGCCCAGCGCCCCGCCCTTGTTAGGCCCGTCGAGAGCCCGCGCTGCGCTGACAGCTGCGGATGCAGCTCCCGGCGGCGCAGTGGCTCTGCAGCCCCAGCCTCACAGGCCGCGCCAGGCGCTGCCCGGCCCCCGTCCCCCGTGGACAACGCAGCCCTCCGCCTGAACACACGGACCGCACCCTGCGCTGCTGGCAGCCTCCACCCCATGCCCCTCAGCCAGCCAGCCAGGCGCCCAGGCAGGGCGCTGCCCCAGCCAAACCACCGGTCCACCACCGGTCCAGGCGCTGTCCGGCCTCGGCCACACTCTCAGCGCCCGGTGCTACAGCTTCCGCGGGTGCACCATACCTTCCGGGCCATACAGGCCGGTGCTGTTGGCAGCCTACACCCCATAGCCCTGGGCCAGCCAGCCAGGCTCCCAGGCAGCGCGCTGCCCCAGCCACATAACAGGCCGCAAGCAGGCGCTGCCCGGCGCCGGCCACGTGAGCAGCGCCCCCCGCTACTGGCAGCGATCTGCTGCAGAAGCGGCCAGACAGGCGCGGCCATGACGCAGCGGCGTGGCCCTTGGGGCGCACGGCGTCAAGTTACACGCCCTCTCTGGAAGGGCGCGACCCGGCGGCATACTCATGATGAGGTGCCGTGAACATAGTAACAATGTAGCATATATGAAGATTATTCTGTTATGACAACTCACGTCCTCGGGCACGACGCCCCTGGGCTTCGTGGCCCCGGCGTCGGGCGCCGGCGCCGAGGGTGAGGAGGGCGAGGAGGGCGCCGCAGCGGCGACCACCGTGCCTGACCGCCAGCCACGGCGGTGCGAGGGAACGGCATGTGCTGCGCCAGTCCAAGGCGTCCAAGGGGGGAAAGCAGGGGATTGCGGTTTAAGCGTGTTTGGCCCCCCGGCGCGGAGGCGGTCGGCAGTCAAGGCGACGGAAGCAGCGTTCATGAGAATCCCCGACCCAATCCCAGCAGCAACCCGCTTTACAACATGATATAGCTCACCGCCAGAGCTGCGGGCGGACAGCTGGCGCCACGAGGCGCTGCTCGCGGATGTCGAGGCTGTGGCGGCGAGGCAGCCATCCGACGACCTCGCGGACGGGCAGCCGCAGGCGCTCACAGGCGCCACAAGCGCCACGCGCATCCTCGCCGCTGCGCCAAGCAAGGCCCTGGCAGGCATCGCGGCCATTCCGCGAGCGTCCATGCTGAACGAAAGCTCCAAAGGCTCGCGAGAGACTTAGACCAAGCTATAGGTACGGCTAGAACAGCAACTTTAAAGCAGCTTGCGGAAAGGCGCACGTATGGCCCTAACAAGCAAAACCGCGACGCGAGGTGTCTGTGTGCAGGGCGCTTTGTGCTGCTTTCAAAGGGCACCGGACAGACGCACATGCAGTATGCGTGGTACGCCATTGGTTCCGGGTTGGCACGCGACTTCCCCAGCCGTCGCCCCCGCGCTGTCCCGCCCGCTCACTCACACAATTGCAGTGACCCCACGTCACGGGCCGGACACTCCTGCTCAGTGGCTCACATGCGGGTACCGCTGCTGTTCTTGCTTGGTCTGCCTCCGGTACGCCTACGATAGTGATGGCGCCTACGCCTGCTCCAATCGTACCGCATTTCGCTGCACCAACGTCGCCGGATGCCACTGCCGCGCACGCTCCCAGCCTGCCTCGCAGCCAACGACGCCCCGAAAGGCCCAACGCGCTCAATCACCTCTCATTGGCAAGGTGCACCCAGCAGCCGACCGGCCGACCCGCGGTGCCGACGGAGGGCCGCCTGTCAGCGGACGTGCCGAGGGCGAGTCCGCTGCCCCGCGCAGCCCCGCCGCGCGCCACAACCACTGCCACGCCATAGCGCTCGGCGCCATCAACCAGGACCTCCTGCCGTCAACCACATCAACCATTGAGCAGAGCAGCGCGCCACGCGCACCTGCGAGCGTGCCGTGCCGCCTTCCTCCGTTCCGCCGGCCCTGCGGGCCACCAACGAGAAGCTCGCTCGAAGGCGCGCAGCCGCGGCACTCCCATCGCCGCACGGGCCCCCTTGCCCGGCACCAACAAAGAGCTTACCGTACTTACGCAAACTCCGCACGCCGGGGCCGCAGCACGCAGCCGTCGCACTCGGCGCCACCACCGCCTCCTGAGGGCAGCATCCAACCCCCCTGTCTGCCCCTCGCCGCCACCCCACCGCCCCAACCCCATGGAGCACCTCGCGTTGCCGCCGCCGCTGCAGCCCTGGGGCGGCAGGGCCCCTGCCCCGGCCCCCGGCCCGGTCGAGGCCTGGGCCGCCACCTCCTCCTCCTTCTCCTTCCCGGGGACACCAACCCTGCACCAGACACGGCCCGCCACGGACCCACCGCCCCAAGGTCTCGCGCACTGGGCCACGGCGGCGCTGCGCAGCGTCCTCCGTGACGTCGACGGCGGCGGCGGCGGCGGCGGCGGCAACGCGGCGGCGACGCAGCCGCTGGTTGCGGGCTCCGGCGGTGCCGGCGGCGGCGGTGGCGGCGGCGGTTCCGCCCTGTCGGCGGCGTACGGGCAGCTGGCGGCTGCGCTCGGCCTGGACTCGTACGGCAACGTGCTGTACGGCGGGGACTTTACTGTTGCGTCGTACGGCGTGCCGTACGACAGCTCGTACGGCGTGCTGCTGCCCGATGGGGATGCCGCGGCGGCGGCGGAGGCGCGCGCCCTCGCGGCGGCGGCGGACGCCGCGGAGGCGGAGGAGGCCGCGGCGGCGGCCGAGGCAGCGGCGGAGGTGGCGGAGGCGGGGGCGCTCCTCCGCCAGGCCGCTAGCGGCGGCGTCACCACGAGCGCGTCCGTAGCCAGCGGCGCCGCCATCACGCGGGGGCCCAGTCCCAGGGGCGCGGAGGGCGCCGTCGGCGGCTCCCTGCTGCGGTCGGCGCTGGGCTCGGCCTGCTTCGGCGGGGCCATGGGCGCGGCGGCGGCGGTGGCGCTGTCGCCGCCGGCGGTGGCGGCGGTGGCGGCGGGGGTGCTCATGGCGGGGCTGGCGTCGGCAGCATCGGATGCGCGGCTGCTGCCGCGGGTGAGTGGGGCGAGAGAGCCGGGTTTCAGCCGTTCGACACGAGGGCATCAGGGTGGGGTTGCCCGCCATCCGCTGGCTGGGCGGCTGCGGCTGCGGCTGCAGCCGTGTGCGATGAGGCGAAAGTCGGGTTTACTTAATTCAGATTATTTAGATTATAAGTATGAATAGTATTTTATTTTGATTGTTGGTATTGAACATGAGGACGCAAGGGTCGGGCTGCCCGCTACCTGCTGCCACCGCCAACATGTGGGACGCCGAGAGTCGGTCCACAGGGCCCGGCATGCCCGCTGGGCTCCGCCCCTCGCTCCCCACCACGACGCCCGAGCCCTGCGGCCTCATCCTCCCATGCATGCTACATCCTCCCCCCTTGATCCAGTCCGGCTGCTCCCAAGCGCCGCGCCTTCCCCAACCCCGCCCCCTGTCCTGTGACGTGGCCACTGAAGCTTGCCTATGCTCGACCCTCTCTCCTTGCTCCAGTCCGGCTGCTCCTCAGTGCCGCGCCTCCCCCGCGATCTACCCCTGTGCCCCCTCCCTCTGCCGACCTTGATTGCCTCAGGCCGGCTGCTCGGGCAACGGCGGCGCCGGCGCCTGGCCGTGGGCGGCGAGCCGTGCCGAGGTGGCGGCGGCGCTGGCGGAGCCGCTGTGGGCGGGCGGCCCGGGGTCGTCCGGGTCCGAGTCCGGCGGCGACTACAGCGGCATCGATGACGACGATAATGATGATGAGGACAGCGATGGCGGCAGTCGCAAGACCGAGGAGGAGCAGGAGCAGGGGCAGGGCGACCTGCTGGACAGCAGCGTGGGGGTAGAGCAGGGGCGGGAGGGGCTGCCGGAGGAGGAGGGGCTGCCGGAGGAGGGGCGCGAGGAGGGGCGCTGGCCAGGTTCAGTTGCAGGGGCGTCAGGTGAAGCGCCTGACTGGGGCCTGCGCGGCGGCGGGTCGCTGTTCGCCGGGCTGCGGCTGGCGGCGGTGGAGGGGGCGGCGGCGGTGGGGGCGGCTGGGGTCCGGGCCGGAGGCGTGGGGGCGACGGTGTGGCACGGATTTGAGGAGCCGGCGGCGGGCGGCGAGGAGTGACCAGCGCTGCAGCGTCCTGTGGTGGGCCGCCGAATTGGGGCCCGGGTTGTGCTGTACGCAGCAATAACAACAACAGACGAAGTCAAGCTATAATAGCTGTACACCGCCAAAATTGCTGGTAAGGCTGCGAGCTGCGGCTCCGGCAACATGAGGCTCGCTGGCGTATTCTGAGACCATGGGCGGGCCCGCTGCAGGGGTAAGGCTGCGGGTGAACGGCGACAGGGCTCGGCGGGGGCGGTCGAAGGGGCAGCGAGGGCGCGGGGGTGCAGAGCCCAGGTGACGCAGGCGTGCTGTGCTGCTTGCGGGGTTTTGTTCTACGCAACACTTGAACACGCGCTGCAGCCAGACCGCAGTGATGCCACCTTGCCTTGCCTTGCCTTGCCACGCAGCTGCCTTGACGTAGCCAGCTCAGCCCTGCTGCGGATGACGCAACACCCGCCGGCCACACGCTCCGCCCGCCTCGACCAGCGACGCCCCGGCCCGGCGCAGCGCAGCGCTTCGTCTCGTCACCTGAACCGCTAACTGCCAACCGCCAACTGCCAACGGCCCTCGCGCACGCCGCTCTCCCTGCCCGCTGCGCATCCCACATCACAAAGAACACGACACGCCATAACCAGCACGCACCGGTCACCGCCTGCACCGTCTCGCCACGCCACGCCACGGCGCTGGGGCTGGGGCTGGGGCTTGGGGCCTCGAGCATCCCTCCCCCCCGCCGCTTGCACTTGCACGGCCCGACCTCCATTTCCGACGCACCAACAACCGCCACCCCGCGGCACGCGATCGCTAGCCGCGCTGCCTCCACAGCGCGCACAGACCGCCGCCCACCGTACCGCACCACCTCCTTCCCCGCCCCTCCTCGCTCCTGCCCCGGCACCTCCTGCCCCGCCTCCTCCTTGCCCAATGCCTCCTCCCGCGCCGCCCCCCTCCCCTCACATGGTGTTGCGGCCGTGCTTGGTGAGCCAGGAGCGGGGCAGCAGCAGCGAGGCGGTGCGGTCGTACAGGAAGGCGGCGGCCTGGGGCGGATAGGGTACGTAGGGGGAGGGCCAGGGTATGGGGGCGGGGCGTGGAGGAGGGGCCGGTGGGCGGTGGAGGAGGAGCATCAGGCAGAAGGCAGGGATCAAGGCAAGAGGGGAGCGAGGAACCCATGCCGCCAGTCCCGTGGCATCCCCCCTCCCCGAACGCCCTTTGTCCCCCACGCCCCGGTCCGGTCCGGTGCAGCCGCCGCTGACACGGCGCCGGCAGCGCCAGAGACGGCGTCGCCAGTAGGGACCGTACCATGCATCATAATCATCATACTCATTCTACATGCATACCATTGATAACGTCGTGTCACTCAGCTTACCTGGCCCAGCCTGCTGCCGCTGTTGAGCACCTGCAGCGCCAGGGAGGGCGCCCAGGGCCGGCCCTCGGGCGCGGGCAGCGGCGCGCCCAGCGCCCACATGAGGCCGAAGGCGCCTCCCAGGCCGCCGGTGGTGCCCACACGCTGCAGGAGGGGGGCGGGGAGGGGAAGAGGAGGGGACGGAGGGTTCGGGTTGGAGCAGGGCACGTACCAGGCAGGCCGGCCGCCGGGCATGCATTCGCGCTGCGGGAGGGGACGCCGTGCTCCAACAGTAATCGTACAGATGTCAAAGCAGATGACGAGTGGGGTTCAGCAGGTCGAGGGCAGAGCTGGCCGTTGGTGGTGCCCACACGCTGCGTGGCGCGGGGTTGAGGTGGGTGGCGACTGGGGAATTCCAAGACATGGTTGCAGGGCGGAGTGGAGGGCGCGTTCGTTGCGGGGCACGCAGCGACAACGCAGGCACGCAGCGCGGGGGACGTCAGACTCTGCCGCCCGCGCATGCTCGGTGTGCTTGGTGTGTGAGGTGTGTGATGTGATTCAGCAGCAGCTTGTCGTACACGATCCATGCCGTAGTCCGTTTCGACGACACAGCACCGATGCCATATCGATGATGCAACAACATACTTGGCATATGGTGACGACGTACAGTAGCTGTTCCTCACGACCATGCAGCATGCATGTGCTCTCATGCCCAGCAGCAGCTACCCGCTCGTACTCGGTCCATGACGTAGCCCATGGTGTAGCCCTCCAGCTGCCCCGCCGCATTGAAGGTCAGCGAGGCTGTCTGCGGGGGCTCCTCAATCACCTTGCCTGGTGGTGGGGGGGGGGAGGCGAAGAGAGGAGCGGAGAGGAAGGGGAGATGAAGGGGGAGAGGAAGGCGAAATGAGGCCGCGTAGGCGAAGGGCACACCGGGGGACGGATCGGGGGCTGGGGATTTGGGTCGGGTAGTGACGAGGCGCCGCAGGAGGGCGCGGCATATCAGGGTGTATGTACGACCAGCCCGCCCAGACCGCCGTCCGTTGCTACGTACAGCCGCGCTAACCGCTGCCGTACTCGTGGTGTCGTACCGGTGGGCTGGATGGCGAAGGGCAGCTTGCCCTTGAAGGGGCCGGTGTGGGTGCAGCGGGGCCTTGCGGGGCAGGGCAGGCGATGGGGGGAGCAGGGGGAACGAAAGGCGAGCGGGGCTTGGGTTCGTGTCAGGTCAGGGGCCGGTGGAGCCCCCCTGTGGGTGCAGCGGGGCCCGTGCGTGGGACTGGGGAGAAGGTGGCGGCGGGGGTTGGTTGGAGCAGCGAGCGAGGGGGGAGGAAGGCGGGCGGGCGGGGTTTGTGTTCGTGTCAGGTCTGGGGCGGGGTGTCGGGTGTCAGGGGGTGAGAGCTGGTGGAAGGGTTTGCAACACGCGTGGTACCTCCCTCGCCTCCCTCGCTCGAAGCCCCCGGGGCCTAGTGCCTGCGACCCCCCGTCCCCACACACACTGGGCGCCGCCCCTGGCCGCCCCTGGCCCCTCAGCCTCAGCTCACTGCAGCGTAAACCACACGCGATTGGGCCTACACGGGGGCGGGCGGGGGGGGGGCGTGGTGGGGGGCGTGATGAGGAGTTGTCTGGTGAGCGGCGTAAGCGTGCATGCGGCTTGGTTTCGTTCGTTGGCGTTGGAGGCCCCTGGCCCTGCCCCTGCCCCCGGCCTGCCTCACTTGAAGGGGTCGACCCGGAAGTGGTGGTAGCGGGGGGCGAGGTCGGGGAAGGCCTCCTCCAGCGCCAGGGTGGCCATGGTGCTGCGGAAGGCCTCGGGGCCCAGCGGGCCGATGAAGGGCGCTGGCAGGGGTGGGCAGGGAGGGCGTGTGGGCTGGGTGGGTATGGGGGCTGGGGACTGGGGACCGAGGACCGGCGGCGGTACGGTAGCCGTTGGCAGTACAGGGGCTGTACGGCGCCGCCGTCGCTGATCGACAAGAGCTGGCCGGTGTGCCTCCACATTCGCTCTTCGCCGCATGCATACCAAGCCACTGTTGCACACATGGTGCATGTATGGCCAGCTTGTCATAACAATTACACGAGTGTTATAGATCTGTTACATCATCATGACAAGGGGGCGCATGCAAGTGCCTACCTGTGAAGGTGAAGTCGTCCGACATGTCGGGCCACTTGTGAATGCCTGCCAGGGCAGGCAGGGGGCGGGGTGGGGTGAAGCGCGAACATGTGCGCGCCGCCCGAGGGTGCCCGGTAGCGCCACGGCATGGCGGCGCCCCCGCCCGTGCCGAGCTCAGGGGCGACGTAGGCGAGGGGGGCGGCGTCAGGAGGGACGAGCAGGCCCCCCCGCACCCAGCCAGCTGCACCGCACCCCTGCCCCCTGCTGCGGCCCCCCTGCTGGGCCGGCCATGTGCCGCCCGTGGGCTCGCCCTTGACTCACGGCAAACGTGCCACACACCATGACAACCCCCCCCGCCCCCCCTGACACCCCCCCGCCCCCCCTGACATCCCCCCGCCCCCTGCCCCGTGCCGTGCGGGGGCCCCACCTGCGGCCAGCACGCGCTTGGCCCGTGCGATGAGGTCCGAGGGCGGCAGCGGGAAGGGGTGCCGCGCCATCTCGGCCTGGCCGGGAAGGGGGCGGGGCCGCAAGGCAGCGACACGGGGGAGCGGGCAGCGGCGGGGGTGGGCGCCGGGCGGAGGGGTGGCGTCCATCGCAGGGGAGCGGCAGGGGGAGGATTTGGGCCGGTGCGCGCGGTGGTCGAGGCTGGCACCCGCCGTGGGCGAGGGCGAGGGCGGGCCAATGCAACCCCCAGCCCCGCAGCCCTACCCGCCGCGCTCGCTCCCGGTTCTTTCCGACCTGCTCGTCCAGAGGCGATGTGCTTATCACCGCCATCACAACACAGACACCATCGCATCCTAATAGCAGTTATCACATCACAGGTATCAAAGTGGTTCGTATCGCCCGCACCTGCTCATCCAGAAAGAAGTCCGGCGGCAGCTGCTGCCCGCCCGGCTGCTGCCCCGCGGCCGGCTGCTGCAGCCCAGCCCCCCTTGCCCCGCGGCCGGCTGCTGCAGCCCAGCCCCCCTTGCTGCCATAGCTCAGCCCCTCCTCGCCCCCCGCCGCGCCGCCGTCCCAGCGCGTGACGCCGCCCGGCCCGGGACCGTACGGCGAGTCCGCCAGCGCCTCCGTAGTCGTCACGTACATCCCGTCGCCGCCGTCGGACGACGTGGCAGTTGCGGACCGAGATCGCGAGCCCGAGCCGGCGGCGGCGGCGCCGCCGCCGCCAGCAGTGCCCGTCAGCGGCGAGAAGGCGCCGCCGGCGCTGTCCGCGCCGCCGCCGGGCCCCTCTGCCGCCGGCCGGCGGTGGTGCGAGTGTGGCGTTGGCGCGACGGCGGCGCGGGGGCCGAGCAGCGAGTGCTCCGGAGGCGCAGAGGTGAGCAGCGGATCGCTGGCCGTGTCGGCGGGGGCCGAGCCACCGTAGGCTGAGCCGCTATAGCCGGAGCCCGAGTCCGAGGGCGTGGGCTCGCGCTCGGAGCGCAGCGTCTGCGAGTGCGTCTGTGGCTGCGAGTGCGGCTGAGAGGGCGAGTGCTGCTGCATGGCTGAGGCTGTTGCTGCTGCTGCTGTTGCTGCTGTTGCTGTTGCTGCTGCTGCTGTCGTCGTGGCTGCTGCTCGCGGGCTGTGGTGCTGCTCTTCGAGCATCGAAGGCGCGAGCCTGTGACTATATATTGATGCCGACCAACAAGCAACAACGGGTTCCGCGGTGCCGCGCGAGCTAGCGAGTGAGTGCGCGAGTGCGTCGCGGCAGCGGGGCTGTGACGGGCGGCGAAGGAGAGGCCGAAAGGCCGCAATGCAGCTTCGGCGGGTCGCGCCCCGTGGGTCAGACCGGGCCCCTTGCTTTGGACTGGCGTGGTGCCGCCGCCGCTAGCCGGGTGCGGCCACCGGCACCGGCACGCGCCCGCCGCAGCCTAGCCGGCTGCCCCGGCTCGCCACGTGCACGGCCGCCTGCTTGAACCCATGTGCGTGGATGTGTGACACGCACCTACTATGTATGGGCACACTGGCTGGCGATCGGGGGCTTGCAGGTTGCGGCGATGCGTAAGCAAGCGGAGGCGGAGGCTGCCCGCAGCCGCCCGTGGCCCGTGGCCCGTCGCTCTGCCCGTGCGGTGCCCGGATGGCGCCCGGCGCCCGCGGGCATGACGCACTCATACGGCTTTGCCGTGCGCGGCTGGCGCGCTGCTAGACGAGACGTCCGAGCATGCTGGCGTGGCTGTGGCCTGCCGCCAGGCGTTGTGGGTGATGCAGGACCAGAGGTCTGCCGGCAGCGGGTCTGGGGTGTGGGGTGGGGTCTGTCTGGCATCGGTCGCGGCCAGCGGAACAGTGCGCGTGCGTGTAGTCAGGGCTTGTGGCTTCCGGTACGGACTGCTAGATAGGAAACCGGCATGGCGCCATTTACCGCCGCCACAGCCTAGCAGGCTCCAGCAAACGCGCTGACCATTCCCACACTGCACGCACACCCCTCGGCTCAGCCCGCCGCCCTGCTCAGCGCCAGCGGCACCGCCGCGCCGTCGCTGTACCCCACCACCACTAGACCCCGCCCGACACCCGGCTGCCAGCACACGCTACTGCCGTACACAGCCCCGGTATTGCCGTACGCAGCCCCGGTGTTGCCGTACACAGCCCCGGGCCCGGGTAGCCCGGATCCGGCCGCCGCCCAGCCGCCCCCGGCCGCCAGCGCTCCTCCGCCGCTGCCGGCCGTCTCGGCCCCGCAGTAGGGCAGCAGCACGGACACGCGCCCCGCGGCGGCGGCATCGGCGGCAGAGGAGGCGACGGCGGAAGAGGCGGCGGCCAGCGACGCGGCGTCGTCTGCGGCGCTGCTGCTGCTCGCTGCGCCCTGCTGGGGTCGGCGGGCGAGCGAATAGGCGCAAGGGGCAGGTGTGTCGGTTGAGCGAGGGCGAGGGCACAGGCCAGGGACGAGGGCACCGTGGTTGGGCCCGCGGGCCCGACATACAGCTGAACCGCCGGCTGGGGTGACGAGCTGCTGCTGTTTCGGTAGAGCACATCGGAGTTAGCACTCCATGCCATGCCAGCACGCTGCATGCCTCGCCGTGCGCCTTGCTCTCGTCGCGACCCGCCTTCCGTTCCATAGCGCGGAGTCGCGCTCTGCCATGCATGAGCATGTGACACCGGTACTCGGATCAACAACAACAAGCACACAAGCGTGTACGACACGCATCGGTGTCCTGAGGAAGAAGCAATGTAGCACTCGTCGTTCGAAGGGTCGGCGCACCCACCTGCTGCAGGTCATGCACTACCAAGCACCGCCTATCATAAGTTTCACAAGGTTTATGACATCACGATAATGACAATACATAAGAGCAATCGCATGAAAGCCCACCTGCAGGTCGACCACGTACACCGCCGGCCCTCCGCCGCCCAGCAGCACCGCCGCCGCGTCGCCCCGCGGCGACAGCGCCAGCGCGGGGGCCCAGTCCAGGCACCAGCCGCCGCCGCCGCCGCCTGCTGCCCGCGACAGCAGCGGCACCTGGGCCAGGGGCGCCGCCAGCCGCCGCAGGCTCCACAGGGCCAGGCTGCCGCCCGCAACCGTGACCTGGGGTGGTGGGGTTGCATCTGGAAACTCGCGTCGAATGCGCATCAACAGAGGGATGGGTGGGTTGGGTGGTGTGGTATAATGCATTTGGTGCATTTGCATTTGGTCCCTCATGCGGTCATGCGAAGGCGCAGGCGTGTCCGCAGCTCAAGCACCGCACCAGCACGGCCTCGCAGCCAGGCCGTCTGGATAATTGTGGAACACATGCATCAAGTCATCATCTTGTATCTAACGATTGCACGCCGTCAGGGTGCCACGCACCAGCACGGCCTCCGAGCCGGTTTGCCTGAACTATTATATATATGTCAATTGACCTTCTTGTATTGCATAACTGTACCGAAGCAGAGTGCCACGCACCAGCACGGCCTCGGAGCCGGTGTCGTGCACGGCCACGGCCGCGGGGCAGGCGGGGGAAGTGAGGGAGGGGCCGCAGGCGCTGGGGGCGGCAATGTGGAAAATTTATTGGCAAGAGGATATGTTGCCGTGTTGCACGAACGCCACCGAAGGCGAGCGCGGGAGGCGGGGGCGAGCTTCATCAGCCGTCGGCAAGCCGGCCCCCATGCGTCATCGCAGCCCTGGCAATGCGGATGTAGCACAGTGAGGGCCGAGCCAGCTGCCGACCGCAGCAGCAGGTGAGTCGCTGCCGGGGGCCCCACACACGAGCCGCTACACCTGGGGCGTGCAGTGCCGCGTGTGGGGTTCCGTTCTACCTAACACACGAATACACAGCCCGGCGCCCCTGCCCACGCGGGTCTCCGCAAGGCATGCCACCCACGCAGTCCAGCCCTCGCTCGGGCACCCACCGGAAGCTGCTCAGCGGCGGCGGCGGCAGCCTCTTGCTTACACAACTGATATAACGATACGAACTGTCTATGCATCGAATCATTGTGTAAATGCATGTAGCTCCCAGGGATCCCCCGCGGACCCACCGGAAGCTGCTCAGCGGCAGCGGCCGCCCGCCTGCCCCCGTCCCGCCCTGGCCGCCGCCGCTGTCGAACAAGTGCACGTCACCGGTGGCCGTGGCCGCAGCGAACCAGCTGCCCTGGGGTAATGGCGGGGGGAGCATGGGTATGGGCGCTGCCGAGGTCGGAAGGCGGAGGTAGGGAGGGCGCGGCAGTGCTTGGTTGGCCACATGCTGCTGTGCCGCCATCCCTGCACCTCGCAATGTTGCCGCCCGCTGCATGCTGCGACTCCGCTGCAGAACCACCCGAGCGCCTCTTGGCAGCACAGCCCGGCACAGCACGACTGCACGCCCCCGCCCCCGCCCACGCCGCCCGCCCCCGCCCCCGCCCCCAGCCACCTGGGCGTTGAAGGCCAGCCCCACCACGGGGGCGTCCTGTGGGCGGCAGACGGCGGGCAGCATGACACACGCACACGGGACGTAGGGCGTGCCGCTGGTGAGTTGGCACCCAATATCGGCCCTTTACGTTGAGCACAAAGGACTTGCTTGCGTGGCGTCGACGGATGCAGCGCCGCCTGCACCGTCGTCAGGCGCCATGCCCATGCCCATGCCCTCCTGCATCCTACTGCCTCGCACTACACAGCCCCCAAACCCCAGCTCCGTGCCTGCACGCAAACCCCCACCTGCTCGGGCCCCTCCCCGGGTCCCCACGCACCTGCGGCACGCTGTAGGTGCTGGCGCGCTTAAAGGAGCGCATGTTCCACAAACTCAGCCGCCCGCCGGAGCCGCTGGCGCCGACGGCAGCCGCCGCCGCAGCAGCCGCCGCCGCCGCAGCAGAGCCCGCAGCGCCCGGCAGGCCGCTGAGGCTGTGTCGAGGGCCGCCGCCGCCGCCGAGGGAGCCGAGGGCGCCGCCGCCGGCCGCGGCCGGGGAGGAGGACAGCGAGGCGGCGGCCGAGGCGGGGCGCGGCTCCGCCAGGGCCAGCGGCGAGGGCGGGTAGCTCAGCGGGGGCCCGGCGGAGGCCGCGACCACAAAGACCGGGTCGCGCCTGCGGGGCGAGGCCGAGGGGAGGGTGGGCCGAGGCCGAGGCCGAGGGGAGGGTGGGCCGGGATCTACCGTGTCCTACCGAGACCTGTCGGGGTGCGCCTCCCACAGCGCACACAGCACCTCCCAACCCAGTGTTGCCGTTTTCCCGATCCCCAACCCTCTTTCGCGCCCCAACGGCCGTTCCCGTTCCATGCCCGCCCGCCCCACCCGCTAGCCGCTAGCGCCGTCACCACGTAAACACCACACACGCCCAGACCCTCCTCCACCCCCCCTGCCTCCCCTCCTGCTCCCTCCCATCTTCAGGCCGGCCGGCTGCACCCAACCGCCCCGGCCCCCACGCCGCTCCTGCACGCGCGCTACAAAACCCGTTCTGCCGGATCCTCGCCAGCATGCCTGCCCTCGGCTCCACTCACAACCCACGCCCACCCCATGCCCCTCCTAATCTCCCCCCCCCCCCCCCCCCCCCCCC
>BDDC01000699.1:0-12737 GCA_001662425.1 Chlamydomonas sphaeroides
TTCTTGATGTCCCACGTCCGGTTGAAGGTCCGGACCTGCAGCAATGGAGTGTGTACGTAAGCATCCCTTCTTCAGCAACGTGGCACTCGCGCGCCGGTGCTCATGGGGTTGCTTGGTCTATGGCGGCATCTATGGCGGCATCGGTGGCAGCTGTGCGGGTCAGCGGAGGCGTGTAAAAACCCGCCGAGTCGACCCATGCAGCCTCGCACCCATCTAACCCATTGATCCCAGGCCGCAGCCGACGGCCCGCCCCACCTGCACTCCGTTCACGAGCACCCGAAGGAGCGTGGTGTAGTTCTGCTCCCAGGTGTAGGGGTACCACTTGATGCAGGCCATGTAGGTGCTGGCAGGGGGCGGCCGCGCAGGGTCGGCCCACGACACGCTCTCCCAGTTGCGGGGGCTCTGGGTCACAAAGTTGTCGCCGTCGTGTGTCGCGCCGTTGCTCTGCGGGGCGCGGACGCACGGCAGCGGCACAAGCAAGGCGGCCACGCAAGGATCAGCAAGGTGAATGTGAAGGGGACCGGCGGTGCACAAGCGAGCGACCGAGCCCGCGGTGGGCCCAGCAGGTGTGGCCATCCGCCTTGCGGGATGGAGCACGGTGACGTGCACGCACGGTCGGCGCTTCTGACAACACATATCCGATGACCCAAACTGCGCACTCAAAGGCGGATCCGCCAAGCCTCGACGCGGCGTCGAGCGAGCCCGCCGCCACGCGCAAAGCCTCTTCCGCGAGCCCCCATCCGGATGCGCATGCATGTTCCCCGCTGCGCTCCATCCACCCTCTCTAGCACGCATGCATAGCGCACTTGGCGCGACGCCGCCTGCCGCGGCTGCGCATGGCTCGGCGTTACTCGCACCCCACCTCCGTCCTGTTGGCTGTGACGTAGTCGTATATGAACAGGTTGGTGCCTCCCAGGCTCCCCAGGCTGACGCTCCAGCCCACTAGCAGGTCTGCAGGGATGGATCGGCGGGGCAGGCAGGAGACCGCAGAGCAGCAGTCAGGGCGCGCCACGTGCGTGCACGTGCGGCAGCGGACGGAGGTGACATGACGAAGGCGCTCGGTCTGGGGCAGTGGCTGGTCTGGGGCAGGGATCTGGGGCATGCATCGGGTCGGCTTGTTCAGCTGGCGGCGTGCATCGCAGCAGGCGCGCGCGTGCGTGCACGAAAGAGAGTCAATCGGTCACTATGCTCAAAGCAGCGGCTGCTGCTGCTGCTGTATCCGTGTCACTCTACTGCCCTCATTTTGGTGCATGGCCGCTGCAACGGCCTGCAGGCTGCGGCAACAACACATGCTGATGGCGGCGCAGCTGCGCGCTCTAGCGGGGTAAGCTGGCATGAGCGCTGGCAAGGCATGGCAGCTGACACGGTGTATAGCACAACATATAGCATGAACGAACCAACCGCCACCGGGTCAGTGGTGCGACGGTCAACTGTCAACTTCCAGCATCACGCAAGACCAACGGGCTGCGAACGAAGGTTACGCGACGCACCAATGTCCTCGGTGGTGAGCGCTGCAGGCGGATGGGGCAGGGCAGCACAGGCAGTAGCAGCAGGTACACATACATTGACGTCACAGCACATCTATTACACAGCGACGCAAGCGACCGACACCGTGCAGAGTCCGACGTGGACGCCACCGACACGTCGTGCGTCTGCTTTCATCGCTGCCTAGGCAGGTGCGGCGCGAGGTGGCGTGCGGCGGTTGATGAATAGCACCAAGCCCTGCCATGCTCAGGGTTGGGCTTTTGCTAGTGATGCACGCTTCCTAGGTCTTCGTCCGGCTGTACAACCGCGAGCCCAACCCTGGACATGCCGTGTGCGTGGGCAGCTGCTTGCTCACCTCCGTCGACGGTCCACTCTGCCCTAAACTGGAGGATGGGTGGCGGCGGCGGTGCGGGCGAGGGGGGGCGCGGGCTGGGCGCCGGTGGGCGGGGTGGCGGGCTGGGCGGAGGCCAGCTGCAGGGGCAGGTGTCGGTGGGGGTCGGCACGGCAGGGGGCAGGCAGCAGGGGGCATGCCGTTAGCAGCTTAACGATGAGCGAAGCATGGAGGGCAGTCCGAATAGCGAGGAGATGAAGCCTACGGGGGCCAGGCCGCAGGACGCTGGGTGCTGACAACGGCATACCGGTACCACGGCTGCTCGTTCTACGCACGGCAACTGGCTTGCGTCGGCAAGCGACAAGGCAGCTAGCGCTATCCCGCGTTGGTGTTCCTAAATACCCCTGACGCAGCCCCACAGGTCCCGGCTCACGGCCTGGGAGACGGCGGCGGCGGCGATGGTCCTGGCGGCGCCGGCGGCGATGGCGGCGGCGGGCTGGCATATGTGTACTGCCCCAGGTACCCCTTGTGTCCGGGCCAGCAGGCCGTGGTGTTGGAAAAGTTAGTCACGTTGAGTTGGCCGTCGATGCCGGGGGCGCTGACGTTGAGCACGAGCGAGCTACCCACATAAACCTGCAGGTGTGGGTGTGGTTGCAGCATATAGGTGGAGTGCACAGGCACTTGGGCGTCGTCGCGCGTCTCCGTTATAGCATCGATGGGGTCGCTCGTGACCGGTTAGTTCGACTATGGCATACATCATGCCGTAAGTACGCGCTGCTGCGCTTACGCAGCAGCTGAGCGCCGTACGTCACACCTGTAGATTGCTGTACAGCCGGATGAAGGAGCCCGGCGCAACACGTGGCGAGATGCAGGCGAAGTAGGTGGACGCGTCGGGCGGCGTTGTGCCGTCGTACGGCCAGTACACCTCCTCGCGCGCCACCGGCAGGGGCTTGGCGAGCCGGTTGTCGCCACCGTGGCGGCCGCCGCGCAGCAGGGGCTGCAGCGTGGTGATGACCTGGTCGCCGCGGATGCGAGGAGCGGCCCACGACAGCACCAGGTCCATGTTGGTGTACTCGTCCGGCGTGAAGAGCGGCGGGCCGGCTGGGGCCGAGGGGGGCGCACAGCAGGGGGCGGCATCGTTAGCGAGGCCGACGCCTGCAAACCGTGAAGCACGGGCCCCAGCTGCGGGTGAGAGTCCGGGTGGGCAACGTGGTCGAGGTGAAGAAGCGCGATTGGCGTGCGTTGGGTGTGATGACGAGCCACACGCCATGGCGACCGAGGGCGGGGGCCGCTGCTTGAGCCAGGGCACATCGGGCACGGCGTGCTCGGGGCCGGCTTCACCCACCCCTATGCCTGGGCAGGCACGCAGGCCGGCAGGCAGGCCCCCCGGCGACGCAGCCCACGCACCGTTGGACCATGACGCCACGAAGCGCAGCCGGGCGGGCACCTGGGCCAGGGTGGAATGCACGCATGCGACGCGGCTTGTGCTTGCTTATGTAACCTGATGAGTAGGCGCTCAGTACGCCTGTGGCCCCACGGCAGCGCCGGCCGCAGCCCCAGCACCGCCCTCTGCCGGGCCCGTTGCCGCGTGCGTGCCGACATGTCATGTCCTTGGTACCCCTGTAATGATGCTGTGCCTGCTTCTATTATGTCTATCATACCACCGGCGATGCACGCCCACGCACAAGTCTTTGCTTCCCCTGTCAAGTCTTTGCTTCCCCTGTGATGATGCAGTGCCTGCTTCTAATATGTCACAAGCGACGCATGCGCGACCACGCACGCACCTGCGCCAGCTCCACCCTCATGTTGGGCTCGGTGGCGTAGGCGCTGCACGGCCACAGGTGCCAGGTGGAGTTGGTGGTGACGGCATCGGCGGTGCCCATGGTGCGCAGGCACATGCGGGTGGGGCTGTTGAACGTGCTGGCTAGCACCAGCAGGTACTCCTCCGCAGCCCTGCGCGTGTGGGTGTGCATTGCGGGTTGGGGACGGGGGCAGGGGGGGGCAGGTGAGCCTGCTGTTGCCTGTGCGCGCATGGCCGTACATGCGCTGCTGCTGGTTGCATTGCTTAATAGGGCTCCGTCCTGGAGTCAACAGGGCTGGGCAACACCAGCAGACATCATTTCCTGCTGCTTGCGATTGGATTGGGCGAGGCGACATATCTGGGGCCGGGCTGCGAGATGCAGCCTCCATCCAGGTGGGACATTGAAGCCTACATAGCATGGGAGCCTACATCGCGACCGGGAGCGGACAATCGGCTACAGGCGGGGACAGCGGGGAGGCAGCAGAAGCTACGTAGAGGCTAGATGAGCCCTTAATTTAGATGCTGTGACAACAGCTAGCAATCAATCTCACCGCCTCAAACAGACATAGCCAGCACACGCCAGAATAGCTCACCCAGGCAGTGCCAGTGGGTGTGCCAGGGGCACAAAGCGCTGGCTTGCTGAGGTGGCGCTGCAGACCGCAAAGGAGCCGAACGACAGGCCCGACACGCCGGAGAAGCTGAGGCAGCGGCCGGCGGAGTTGCGCAGCGTGTAGGCGTAGTTGGTGAAGGACAGGCCGGCGCGGGCGGTGGGCGAGGGCGTGTCGAAGAGGAAGACGCGCTGGTCGTTGGAGCCGTCGCAGACTTGCAGGTACACGTCGACGGCGGTGGTGTCGACGCAAAGGTTGGGGTTGACCGAGGGTCGGATGTTCCACCAGCTGCGTGGGCAGGTGTGTTTCGCATGGGGCACGGCATGGGTTAGTGGTTGGGAGGCCACAAATAGGGACTCGCCGATGGCGGCAAAAACGTCGGTTGGTGTTTGCTGAGCCGAGCTCACGCACCCGTGGCTGTATTCGACGACGTGCCAGCGCTGCGGCACGGATGTGTCGGAGCAGGTGGCGATGCTCAGCGCCAGGGTGGTTGTGTTGTACGACCAGCACAGGCCGCGCGAGGAGACGATCTGGAAGAGGCCCTCGCGGTCGGCGCCTGGAGAGGACGGAGGCAGGCAGGCGGAGTATCTACAAGGGAGCCACGTCATTCAAGCACGATCAAACAAGCGGCCGGCGGTGGCCACATGCACCACCCATGTGCTGGGGCGGGGCGGCGATGGCCCTCATTCTCATTGCCAGTTACAAGTCTATGCCCCAGCACGCATACGCAATCGGCGCCCACACTATACTGCGTGCCGAGGGACCGCCAGGGCCGGCCACGACCGAGGAGCCCAGAGGCCTCACCAGGCGCCGGACGGAAGGACCAGGTGGCGTTGTCGGCCGAGCCGAAGTAGCCACGAACCAGCCGCATGCCTGCCGTCTGCGTGGCGGGGCTGGCGATGGCGATGCCGGCGGGTGCGATGGATGGCGGGAAGCCCTGCGTTACCATGATGCCCGCCAGGAGACGGGTTCGGGGCGGGCCTGGGAGCGGCAACGAAGGGGGTGGCGGCGGGGCATGACACGAGGGCGCGGTCGGTGCGTGACAGCACGTAGACGCTAGCCACGCGACTCGGCTGAGCGACAGCGGACGGAGCTTGTGTGGGCGATGATGAGTGGGGAGGACACCCCGGAACACGCGGCACGGGAGGAGCGCTCCAACAAGTAGGGCATGACGACATGCATGCAGCAGGTGCGTGAAGGTGCTGGTGGTAAGCGGTAGGTTAATGGACTCAACGGCTAGCGTATGCCAGCAGGCACACCCACGCAGCGCACGCACCTTCCTCGGACAGCTTGAAGGTGACGTTGGGTTGCGGGGCGTAGTCGCTCATTGGCGGGCAGGCGTCGCCATTTAGACCCCGCGGCTGCCCGCCGAGGTCCTGGATGCATCCGGCCCCGGCGTTGATGTTGATGCGGAAGGACAGGTCGGCGCGGCCCTCGCGGGCAAAGGCCTGCGCGATTGGAGCGAGAGGTCGGGCAGGGAAGGGCAGGGAAGGGCAGGAGGGGTGGTAGGCGGTGCGTGTGTCGCGTGCGTGTCCGATTGCGACAGCCAATAATCGAGCCAGGGCCCCCACACGCACCCATATGCGGGTGGGCGCCTTCGTGGCCGGGTTGAAGGGGCTGTCCAGGATTCCTCGGAAGTGGCCAAGCACCGCCAGGCTCCAGGTCTGGGCCTGGCTGGCGTCCGGGTTGAGCGTCTTGTTGAGTCGGTTGCTGGCAATGTTGGAGCCGAAGACCTGGGCGGCCAGCAGTGGATGCGGTCACGATACGTGCAGGTCTCAAGGAGGGCAGGCCGTGCGTGGGCAAGGAACGGGCGTCTATGGACGGGGCCTATGGATTGCCCATGTCGCGACATCGTGTGTTACGTGCCGACCCTCTTGGAACCTGCATGGGGTTCCAGCCACCGAGCGAGCTCCCTGGTCCGCAGATAAACAGACCTGGAAGCGAATGCTGGTGCCGGCGGGGGCCGTTGTGTTGCTGAGCACGATGCGCTCCACGTTGTTCACTGCGTCAGCCGAGGAGCTGAAGGCGCCGGGCTCTGCGCGGCGCGCAGGCCAGGAACGGGGGCAGCAGGGGCTTGCTGTCGCTCATCAACTAACGCGTCCCGGGCCATGGGGGCGCAGGTCAGGCGGTACCGGTGTCGGCTGTAAGCCAACGGCGGCGGTTTCTGCGCCATGGGATCGCAGCAGCTCTACTCAGTGAACCATGCCCGGGCGGAGCTCATCTCAGCCCATTGCAGGCCACCCAGCGCAGCGCACTGCCATCCGCCGGGCCCGCAGGTGAAGTCCATCCCCGTCGTGCGTCTCACGTCTCGTCCACACCCAGTCGCCCCCGTTGAGCGAGTATGCCAGGTCGATGTCGTTCACCAGGGTCTTGGCCGCCATGGGCGCCCCCGGGTAGTCGTGCCACGCAAGCACCGCGATGATGGGACTGGGTGGAGACGGGACAGGCAGGCATGGCAGCCACCCCCAATGGCATCACACATACGTTGCATATGTATACATGCATGGTGCATCGATGCCATATGTTATGTGGCGGGGTGGTAATAAGCATTGCGATGAAAATGACCTCGCGTGAAAGAGGAGCATGTGCAGAGGGATAGGTTGGGCAGACGACGGTGGGGTGTGTCTGCCCGTCAGCCGCGCGCGGGTATAACAGCAGGCAGGCCGGTGCTCACCCCTCGCCGGTGGCGACAAGGTCGCCTATGATGTAGCTGCGCGTGGTGCCGACGTTGGTGATGGGCGCTCCGTCCACCACCTAGCGGTAGCCGTTTGTGGGTGGATCGGCAGCAGGGCGGGGCAGGTTGTTTGAGGTACGAATGCTGGGGTCAGGCGTGCGGGGAATGATGTTGGGGGCACGGTACATGTCGGCCCGCTAGCTGCAGCAGTATGCCGCGCCAACCACCCGCCGGTGCGTCATGCATGTTGGATGGCCCTCCAGCCTCTTTATCGGCAGGTACAGTTATGCAGATGCAAAAGATGAACGAGAGGCCGCGGGTGGCGACCTAACCGCAACCATGCAGGGCGACGTCCGCACGGACCCGTTGGTCACAAAGCCGTAGCACGAGACGCCAGGCGTCATGCGCAAGCAGCATGGTGAGGTCGATCGCCAGGCGTCCAGCGGCGTCGCGTGAACGGCATCCAACAGTGCCGCGATTGGAGTCAAGCCCGTGTCCCACGCCTTGGCCCTGAGCAGCGAGCTCATCAGCCCACCTGCAGGCGCCAGCCCGGCGGCGCCAGGCCCGGCAGAGGCAGCGTCCTGCTGAGGTCCATGCGGCCCCAGCCCTGCGGCGACAGTAGGCGGGGCGTCGTTGCCATCAGTCTTGCTTCAGGACTAACGCACACAGCCATGCGAGGGCGATTGGTTGGTTGGCAGTGCTCGCTTGCTTGCTTGCCTGGAGGCGGTTGGGCGCGGGCCCGATGGTCTCCCCGGTGTTGCGCGCAAGGCCGCCCTGCCGGGGCGGGGACGTGGGGGACACACGTAAGCGAGCCGGCGCGTGGGCATGCTTGTGGCGTGGGAGGGGCTACGTCACGCATTGTGTATCGGTCTGAGAGCGTGAGGTAAGGCTCACACATCGCTCTCGCTGGCCGTGTATGCATGTCGGCATGATTGGTTGCTTAACGCCGGCTGCTTGCTGGGCGTCGGCGCGCGCGGACAGCAACTCGGCAGACGGCAGGCCGCCTACCTAGCTAGCCTACCGCACACCATCCAGCAGGGCTTCCCTGCTGCCTGCGCCTCTTCATGTCCCGGCCGCATCCATCTGGCTGGCAACCACAACCAACCACGGACGGATGTGACCCATGTCAACAAGCGTCTGGTGGATATTATGTTATTATGCACCATTTATAGCACATCTAGTAATTGGAGCTGTGAAAGGAGCAGCGCAACCCTACACATGGCTCACCTCCATGGACTTTGCTCCAGCAATAACCACCGTCTGCGTGGGGGTGGAGCACGATGGGGTGGGGGTTGAGGAAAAGGCAAGCAGTGCATCAATGTGTGTATGTGATGGGGTTGCAGTTGGGGTCGAGCTAGCTCATTGGGGCGTGGGGACATCTACCTCTTCTCAGCATCGTCATGTCACACACACTGCGTGCTGCAGCGCTAGCTGCAAGCAATTTGTGCCATACCTTTAGAAGTGCACCCGAGGGCGTGAAGGGCGCGGAGGAGGGGCCCTGCCAGCCGTCGGGGTACCAGCCCTGCCTGCTTGCGGTGCGCGTGCGACAAAGGCAGAAGCAGAAAGCAAAAGGACGTGCATGGGCGGCACGTCATAGCCGAGGCTGGTGCGGTACGTGAGCTGGTCGTAGGACAGTCAGCTGATCTCAGCCGTCGCCTGCTCTGTCCCGATGATGCCCGCCCGCTGACACTCCCACCTGAAGTACTGCCGCGCAATCGCGAGGTGGCCTGAAACCTGCCGGGCAGTTTATCATTGTAATGCACAACAAGTTAAGCAGGTGCGATTTATCGATGTACGCCCGGTGCGCGCACGTGTGAGGGGCGGCGCGACGGCTCGAGGCTAGCTAGGGGCCACCGATAGACGCGCAAGGCCCGCACCAACCCCTTCACGCACACGCACCGGTTTCGCATATGTGCAACAACGACGACATCACCTAGATAGCGCGCTGCCGTTCTCGCGCTATCTGCCGTCGCTTGGTGTGCCGCCGCTAGCTAGGCAGGCATGCCGTCTAGTAGTATGTATCGTGACCATCTCACTCCATCCACTGGCCTACATACCCGTACATCCACAAACACCCATCCATCCATCCATCAAACTAGCCCTCCTACCATTGGCGCTGCCATGGATGTGCCTGCGTGCGGCCAGAGGACATTAGCTAGGGCATCAGTACGTCGCTAGGTGTGAGCAAAGGAGGTGGCGCTGCGCTGGCTGACGTTCGCGTTCGCGCTTAGAGATGATCGATCAATGCAGATCTGCAGGCATGGCCACCCCTGGATCGCGCCCACATGCACGCACGGCGCGGCATCCACGTACCCTGCTTGTAGGTGGCTCGCGATACGCACTCGACGGCTGCAGGCGGGGGCGCGGCACAAACAGGCACACGCATGCATGTCCTGCTGGATGCATGCCTCGCGGTTCGTGGGCCGAGTAAGTAACCAGCAAGGCACGGCCTCCGAAGCGCCCTCCTGGCATAACTCGTACGCACAGCAACCAGCAGGCCCCGCCCGTCACGTAGCAGCAGAGGCCAGGAGCGATGATGCTGGGCCCGCATCACAACCTAGCTAGAGTGCGCCCATCCGCCTGCGATGCTAGGAATGCATGGCACTAGCTCACTGGGGTTTGTGGGGTTGAACATGAAGGTGGGGTCGGCCCTCGAGGACAGCACCAGCTGGCCTGCGTTGCGGGCACGAGCGAGCGAGGCACCAGAGCGCAGGCGTGGGCGGGCTACTGCGCAGCAGCAGGTTGTTGGGCAGTAGATAGGCGGCAGGCGGCCGAGTGACGCCAGGCCCCCTTTGCAATGCGGCGGCCCCTTGCTTCCGTTCTGCAGCCTCCCAACAATCAATCGCATGGTCGGGTGCTGCGCGCGCGGCTCGAGGCAGGCCGCGAAGGGTTTGCAGCTCTACTACTAGCTGGCCGGGGCCGCCGCACGTACGCCGCCGCCCTCGCCCTTCCGCCCTCCCTCGACGATGACGAGGCAAACTAGAGTTGACATCTCACTCAGCTCCCGGTTTCGCTACCTCGACCGCTGCGCAAGGCCAGGCAGCCGCGCGGACCCAATCAACCGGCACCCTGCTGCAATACCTGCAAACCCCGCAAAAACACGTACCCGGAGCTGCGCACGTGACGTGTCGTAACCGATGAGTGGGAGGATGGCGACGGATTGAGCAGGCAACCGGGAGGGCGGCATCGGCGCGTGTGGCGGGGGGGGGCGGCAGCAGATTTGCGAGGATGTTAGCGGCCGGGCAGGGAAAGGTCGTACTGTGCCCCAAAGCACATCAGCGAAAGCGCATGCTACGTTAGATGCGTGTGTGTTCAGTGTCCTAGGAGAACGTTCCATGTGCCAACCCCGACACGTCGCGCACCCATGATGTCGGGCTTGATGCGCCCATCCAGCTGCGCGCATGCGACATGGGCGATGGGCGGTGGGATAGATGCATGGGAGGACGACATGGGCAGTCAGCAGCAGGGCTCCAGCAGCCTTCAATTTATGCATGCGTCGTCTGCCGCCCGGGGGTGTCAGGCCGGCGGCCGGCTGCTTGATGTTTTTACTGGATACAGGCGACGGGGCTCACCGCCCTGCCCGCTAGGGCAGGGCAGCTCAGCACCCGCGCGCGCCGCCACCCTCGGGCGCCCGCAAACAAGTTCGCGGAGGCCGCCATCCAAGCAGGCTGGGAGCAACAGTGCTCGCTGACATTGCGTCTCAAAATTGATGTCGGACCGACAACGCGATAGCGACATCAGGACGGACGCACACATAGATGGCGTGGGCCGGCGGGCCGGGCTCACCGCGGGTCCGTAGCTGGAGAAGTCGGCGATAGAGTTGGGGCCGATGGAAATGTTTTTCTGAGCGGGGCGAGGAGGGGCGGACGCGCATGCGCGGCGGCAGCGGCGGTGACCCGCATGGGGCAATTAGGAGCATGTGGGTGCGGGACGGAGTGGCTATTGCTTGGCAGGAACATGCGTGGTGGCGAGGCATATGTGCGGGCTGGCGCGACCGTTCACGTGCGGGCAGCGCCGCGAGGGTCCCTTGTTAGCTGCGTCTTTACCCACAATGGGCCCCAACCGGTTCCGCTGTCACGGACTCGAGCGTCAACCGCCGCCCCGCGGCCCGGCATGGCAACTACTGCGGCTGCTGGCTTCCATGCCTCATTCCGCATCGGACCACGCCCGTTGGCATCCGCGCCACGGCCGTACACCGGGTGCTGGGCGCGCGCCGGCGGCCCAAGCCGCGCGCTGTCGTTAGAATGCTTACTACTATGTTGCACATACATCAACAAATGCAAATCCTGCACAACACGGTATTGTTGATGTCTAGGCCAAAAAGCGAGCCAGCACGCACCTTGTCCAGGTACTCCAGCCGGGGGCTGTCGTACAGGGAGCTGGTGAGCACGTACTTGATGAAGAGGCCCTGGTTCTGCGATGTCGAATGGATGCGTACACGTACGTACAGATGAATGGGGACCGGCGCCGTGACGCTCGCGTTCGGATCTTGGATGCGGCGTACAGCGGCCGGGCAAGGGCTGCCGTCGGGGTCCGCCAGGCCGCCCGGCCGCCAGCCACCTACGGCATGGGCCTCGCCCCGTCACCGCGGCGGATGGCCGTTCCGTCTTCCCTCGCCCACACGCGCGTTGCTCCCAAGCTGGCGTTCATTCATAGTACCCGACACTCCGCCAACATGCGTTTACACTGCTGTCGTGTCGCTACGCTGGTTCTTCACGCTGTCGCCCTTCATTCGGTATCGATGGTTCACACAACGCCCAGCAGTACCGCCGCTGCCTCAAACACTGCATCAGCAGAAATGCTGCCGCCACTGCTGCTAGCCCGCCCCCGGCGCACCCGCGTGATGGGCGCGTGGTTGAGGAACGTTATGTTGCCGTACAGGTCCGGCCAGGTCTTGTCCGGCGTGGCGAGCGAGTCGTCGGCCTTGACCAGCAGCACGCCCGAGGCGCCCTTGAAGTACTGCGTCGCGACGCGCGCGTACACATCGCAGCCGCCCTCGGCCAGGTCCGCCAGAACCACTGCGTCCTCGTCCTGGTTGAGGTCGTAGGTGCAGCCGCCGCTGCCCGCGGGCGGCAGCACCACGGGGCGCGGCTGCGAGGGGGACCCAGCAAGGTAGATCGGACATACATACGGGCGCGTCAGCATGCATGCGGTCAGCTCGCGACGACCAACGCGCGCACGACACGCGTGCTTGTCTGTCTCGCAGCAGGCAGACACGGTCGTGTCGTGTCAGGCGTCTTCGCTGCTGCGGGTGCAGGCGCACCGCCTCGTGCGGCTGCATGACGGCGGCTACAGCGTTGCGCAGCTGTCCCCGGCACAACAGCAAGCCAGACAGGGCAACAGGCATCGGTTCGTGGCGGCTGTTGGAGGCGCGCTGGGTTATGGACGGCCGCGCCCGGCGGGGGGCCTCGGCCACCTTACTTCTGCATAGGGGCCCCCGCCCGCCCGTTGGCCGGCTTAGCCGGCAACGAACCCAGCTGCCTCATCAGGGCCCCCGACTGTCACGCACCGGCCAACGGGCACTGCGACCCCACCTGCCACAGAACGCGCGTCCAGTTGCTGAATCCCGAGCCGACCGTAGGCCAGACCTGCATGAGTGGGCGGCAGGGCGGCAGGTGGGGCGGAGGGCGGTGTGTCGGAAGTCGATCGAGCGGGTGGCGGCAACAGCGGGCGGCTGCGCACGGGTATCCGGCGCGCGTCAGGCTCGGTAGGGCTGACGTACGGCCAGCGCCCCCGGGGCGGGTTGCTGTGCTACCAGTTTAGCGCTGGGGTGTGTGGCTGGGCTGCGGCTGCATGTGTGTGTGGGGGGGGGGGGGGGGGGGGGGGCCCCCCCCCCCC
>BDDC01000699.1:13080-30450 GCA_001662425.1 Chlamydomonas sphaeroides
CATTCGCCGCTGGACTTGATCCGGTAGCGGAACACGATCATCTGCGCGCGAGGAGCGGGGGTGTACCGAGGCAGTACCGGCGAACGAAGGGTGAAGGACCGAGGCAGCAGCGAGGCAGCAGCGAGGCAGCAAGGGCCGCCGGATGTTCCTCGGGGGGCCTCGCTCCTCCGGGCAGCAATCGTAGTCCGCACGGGTGGACCACAGCCCCTCCCATAGCTCTTCTCGTCTTAGGTACAGCACGCAGCACGCAGCACGCAGCACGCAGCACGAAAGATAGAAACAGTGCAATTGTAAAGGTGAAGCTATAACAGTGGAGTTGTGGTTCCAACGCCCCCCATCCACCAACGGCCCCACCAGCGGCGCACCTGGTGGTCCGACGGGTCATAGGGGTCGGACCCGGCCTGCGCGCGGCGGTGAAGGCAGGGGGCGGGGAGCAGGCGGACAGCCAGTTGCCGCACAGTTCACACGACCCCGAGCGCCCATGCAGCGCTCGCCGCCTGGCTCGCGGCGGCGCCCTGCCCGCAGGCTGACCCCGCCTCGCCATCCAAGAACACCGCCCGCCCACGCCTGCGCCCACGCCTGCGCCCACGCCTGCGCCCACGCCTGCGCCCACGCCTGCGCCCACGCCTGCGCCCCTGCCTTGCTTGCACCAGGCCCCGCCACAGTACGTACTGCCGACCCACCGCGTGGTTGGCGGTGGCGCCCACGGAGATGACATTCTGCGGCGGGGAAACGAACCAACGGGCGTGCGGTCAGGCGGGTGGGCGGGCGGGCGAGCGGGCGGGCGGTCAGGCGGGTGGGTGGGCGGGCGAGCGGCCAGGCAGGTGGGCGGG
Source organism: Chlamydomonas sphaeroides (assembly GCA_001662425.1). Lineage (NCBI taxonomy): Eukaryota > Viridiplantae > Chlorophyta > Chlorophyceae > Chlamydomonadales > Chlamydomonadaceae > Chlamydomonas > Chlamydomonas sphaeroides. Next base: position 13,914 of record BDDC01000699.1, read on the forward strand.
CGAGCGGTCATGCGAGCGGGCGGAAGCGCGGCGCTGCATGACTGTGCTGCTGCTGGTGAGGTGGGCGGCGGGAGTTACAATTCAGAGAGCGATAGATAGGGCCGCCGCTGGCTCCTCGGCTCCTCGGCTCTGCCAGTGGAGAGCGGCACGTTGCAAGCAATTGCAGGAAGAGTAGTAAACTTAGAAGTACAGTACCCCAGGTAAGCCGCTTGGCGTCGCACCTTGGCGTTGGAGGGCGACGCCACCGTGCTGGTCATGTGGCCGTTCTGGCCGTTGTTGCCCGCAGAGATGACCTTTCGTGCGCGCGGGTGCGCCAGAGGCCGGGGGCGTGGCAGAGCGAGGCAGGGCGTCCATCAGCCAGCCAGCAAGCCGACGTGATGTCACAGGCCCCGAGCAGCAGCTGGCTGGTCTGGCGTCAACACGCTGGCGGGCCGTGCCGCGTCTCGCTCGCGGCTGCATACGCTTCAGTACGTGGCGCTTGGCTAGCTAGGTAGCCAGCGTCAAGCCGAGCGCTCGCCTAGGAGAGCTATCCCGGGCTGAGCCGAGCAGAGTTATACATGTGGTCACATTGATTGGCAGCATCGTGCGGGACATTGCGGAGCCGCACGCTCCTGGGGCTAGCTTGCAGGAACCCTATGCTGAGCCAGCAGGCAGCAGTGCATTCCACACAATGCGCCCTTATGTTGTATGTTTCATAGGTCATTCGCAGGTACGCTCTCATATGTATCGTGGTGTCGCACCGATAGGAAGCCCGGATTGAGCCAGGCGAAGCGGTCGAAGGAGGCCGACGCCGCGTAGTAGGGCGTTGCGCCAAAGCCCCACGACTCGGAGCTGATCCTGGCGCCAGCGTCCAGGTGGTACTGCGGCAACGTACGACAATGACACATCCCAACATGATCTTTCCCAATAATCCCATTGACGTGTAACCCACATGCTGCGATGTACGAGACCGCGCCGCCACGCCGCCCCTACCGGCAGCATGGACACGTCGGCGTCTCCCGGGCCGTAGAAACTGTCGGCCTGGTCTGCCAGGTCGAACAGCGACAGCTGCGGCGCACGGTGGCATCATGGCATCACGTATGTGTACGGAATGGCATGGCTTGGTCATGATAGATCGAGAGTGAGGCGGCATAGAATGCGTGATACCTGCATCATACATATCATGACATTGTGTCGATAGACATTGATTGCGTCCCCGGCCTGGTCTGCCAGCAGGTCGTACGGCGACAGGCAGGTGCATGCGCCAGAGCCACTCATAAAGCCAACGGACAACATGCATCACACAAATGCCCTGCCGTACGCGTGTTTGTACCTTGGCCATGGGAGCGCCGCCTGTGAACTCTGAGGCCTCGTACATGGCGGTGCCGTCGCCCATGGCGCCGGCAATAGTTCCGCACACGTGCGTGCCTGCGTACATACGGCAACGGGTACGCATGGGAGGTACAGCAGAATGAGAACACCGAATTGTAAACTGAAAAGCGTTTCCTTGTGCGCAAACGGCGGCGGCGTTCTCTCTCGCTAGATAGGCGTTATCTCCCGCTAGATAGGCATGCTCGCTGCTCGAGCAACCCTCCTCACCATGGCCGGACACCGGGTCGCCGAAGCGCGTCTGGCCAGCTGCGAGCACACGTGCATAGTTGGAGGGGGCCAGCGGGGGTCGTCGCGTGAGCTGGCAGGGCGGGGAGGTGGAGCGCTGGGGGCGATGCGCGCGCGGGCGCTGGGGCGCGAGCCTCAGAAATGCATGGCGAGGGCCGGGCGAACGAGTTGGGTTAGAGTGGGTAGCGGTGGGTTGTGATCAACTTATGGGGCTGCCTCGGCCACCCCAGCCCTGCTGCATCCCAGCGTAGCCGCAGGCCAGTCCAGAGCGGGTGCGGTCGCCGCTGCCGCCGCAGGAGCAGTAGCAGCTGTACGGCATGTACGGTATGTATGTACAGCGCAGAGCTGTACGTGTGCAAGCATTGGCAAAAACACGCGTGCTGGAGGACCACACCACAGCACAGTAGCACGTGCATGCAAGTGCCGCACTAGACCTGCAGCAGAGCACCAGCCGCCTACTCACTGCCGTTGTTGAGCGCCACGTAGCTGACCAGCTTGCGGTGGTAGTTGGTCTTGTACCTGCGGTTGGTGAGCAGGATTGCAGGTACAGGTTATTGACTTCGTCTTTCTCTATGAGATTCGAGACGTGGGGTCGCTGGGTGGGCGACATGGCTCCATGTCCGCGTCCCGCCCCCAGGCACCTACGCACCAGGAGCTGGCATTGCATTGCATTGAAGCACATGCGGTTTGCGCGCTTTGCTAGCTGTTGCGTTTTATTTGCGAGCTGAATTACTGTGGTGGTGCCGTTCGCTGCGGCGGCGGACGCGTGATGACCCAGCCAGCCGAAGCCCGCCCCCTGCCTTCCGTCCATCCCCTGGCTCCCATGGGGGCCCGGCCGCCCGTGCACGCCAAACCCAGCATCTACGTATCCCGGCCCCAACCCGTCATCCAGCCGCCACTGCTGGCGGACCGGCGGTTCCCCCTATGAAGCCGCGTGCATCCTCCGCACGGCAGATGCACGAGCGAGGCACACATGTTATGTGAAAACCTGGGCCGACGGACTGGGCCAAGCAACTCACTCGTGCAGCAACCGGACGAGCGACCCCCACCGTCGCACCTACCGTGGCGGCGAGCCCGTCAGCAGCGCTGTGAAGTTGACGTTGTCAAAGGAGGGGTCGCGGAAGGAGCAGTGCTGCAGGTCCAGGCCCGTGTCGCCAACCTGGAGGCAACGACGGGCGGGGCCGGTGGGCAAGCAAGCAAGCCTTGTGGGGACTGACCACGCATCAACCGAACAGCAGGGGCCAGCGTCGGTAGCAGCACCGCCAAGGCAGCGAGGCGCTGCAAGCGTCCTACTCCACACGGCCAGACGGCACGCAGCGCTTGCAGCGGCAACCCAGCGCTGCATTTGCTCCCCCGCTGCGCTGCTCTGCTCGCTCGCTCCTATGCCCGCCCTGGTAGCACACATCCCATGATTGTCTTCAGGGCACCACCCCTCGCGCCCCTGCGCTATCTATGTTGCCGCCCCCCCCACCGGGGGATGCCGGGACCCATGTTGAGGCTCACCCCGACGATCTCCTTGCTGCCCATGAGGCCGGCCCGGTAGAAGGGCTTGGGGAGGAAGACGGGCGCATAGGTCTGGGACACCGTGACCGTGCCTGCGGCGCGTGGGAGCGCAGCACGCGGCGGCGGCGGCAGGCAGGCGCCGTGGCGGCGGCGGGGAGGGAGAGTTGTGCTTGAGAGCATGCCCGTGGAGGGGCGGGTAGCGGTGGGAGGCAGGGGGGTGCGCTTCCAAGGCGGCACAGCCCTATCCACACCTTACTTGGCCACCGACGCGTCACCAACCCAGGGCATGCGTGCCACGCGGGTCGTGCTTACCATACGTTACCTTTTCCTGAACACACGCCACCGGCTGCAGAGGGCCCACCACGAGCGTGGTGGGGGTGCGGAGACGACGCAAGCGCAGGCCGCGACCGGCCCTAAGGCATGTCCGGGAGTGCGCCGCGCCATGGCCCCAAAGCCCCGCACGCACGCACGGGCGAGCGCCCCAGCCCTGGCCTGGTGTGGCACGACCGGCGACCGCCTCACCCGTCTGTATGATCCAGGCGCCAATCTGGTTGTGCTGCTCTGCGACGGCCACCGGCTCCACCCAGGCGGTGAGGTCCTGGTCTGACAGCCAGGCAGCGCCGTCCTCCAGGTCCTGACGAAGAGGGACGGATGGGGCCAGCGGCAAGAAAGAGGCGCGAAATGCACGGGTCAGCAAACATGCCAGGTCGTACATTATCGCGTTAGCCGCGAGCCTGCTTGCTTGCTTGGCGTCAGCCCAGCCCCCGCACCTCCTCGCACAGGTACAGGTGCAGCAGCACGGGGCCGGTGCCGCCCAGGCCCTCGGCCAGGGCCCGCGGCGCGCAGGGGTCCCCCGGGGCCGTCCGGCTCAGCGCCTGCGCAGCCTGGGCCGGCCACTCGCGCAGCGGTCGGCTGCGGTCGTCGCCCCTCAGCAGCGGCAGCAGCTGAGCCATGAGGCCGTACAGGGGAGTCGCCTCGGAGCCCAGCGCCAGGCGGCGCGAGGGGCCGGCGCGTGGGTCCTGCTGCTGCGCCCGCAGCTCGTCGTGAGAGGTCCAGGCGCGGACGCGCTGCAGCGGCCCTCGGTGCAGGGCCTCGTTGCCGGGAGCCGGGAGCCCCGTGCCGTCGCCGTCGGCAGCGGTGCCGAGCAGCTGGCGGCGGCGGTGGCGTGCGGGCCGGGCTGCACGCGCCACAGCGGCCGCCTCGGGTGACAGCTTGGCGTGGCCAGTGAATTCAGCCTGACAAGGGGCGTGGAGGTTGAGCAGGGGGCGGCACGGGAGGCGGAGAGGTCGCGGGTCGTGTGGGCGGCACAGCGATGTGAGCTTTGACAAGCCGCGTCCATGCAGATCATCAGTCCTCGCGGCCATGCCCCCAGTAAGCAACCGCCGCCTCACCATCAGGCCCCGGTTCCTCCGAACAGCCCGGTTGACGGGCCCCTGCCTGCCGTGCACCAGGTACGTGTTGTCGCCAACGTAGTCGACCAGCGCAGCGCCGCCGGCAGACAGGTCGGCGACCGTGGCGTCCTCGGCGCCTGCGGGGTATGCATGCGACCGCCGCGCGCCGTGACATGAGCGCCAAGATGTTCAGATATTGCAGCGCAACCTGTGAACTCACCTTTTCGCAGTTTCACAAGGTAGAGCTCATCCTTATCGTGCACGCTGGAGCCCGGTTGTTCGGACCCGGCCCTGCATGGTGTGAAAAGACGGAAGGTCGTTGTTGCAGCCCCTACGCTCATACTCTAAAGCTCAGCTTCTATCGTGCTGCATAGCTGCAGCGCTTTTGACTTCAGGCAGGCCCAACCGCCGGCCGTGAAACCGGCTGTCACACTCGATCACTGATCCTGCGACCAGCTCCAGCAGCCGTCAGAAACAGTCATGGTGTCCTCAATTTCATAGGCGCATTTTGCGGGCTGCTCCCGCCAAGGCGCGAGGAGAACGGCCTAACCGCCGTCGCGACTACTCGAAGTGCAGCGCGCCCCGTGGCGCGTCTATTGCACAGCTCTCGCAGGTCAGTGGAAACAGCTTTTCCAGCTGTATGCTTGGGGCCAGTTGCTCTGGAGCCGGCCCTTCACGCCAGCGTGGCAAGCCCTCACGCACGCGCAAGGGCAATCAAGCTGTGCGTCATTGGGAATGGAAGCAATCTGCTCACCGAAGGTTGATAGGGCCGCTGCGTATCACGTTGCTGGTCTCGGTGTCGTGGGAGTCCGCTTGAGCGCGTGCATGCTGGGCGCCGAGCAATAACACAAGGACGTGTAGCAGCATTGCGAGGTAGGGCGGTCGCTTGCGGGAGGTTTGCCTGTCGAATATTAGCATGTTACACCTTCGCAAGACGGCCATCGCGCCAGGCTGGCTCAATGTGCCTAGCTACTAGCGAGAGGCATGACTGGGTGGGACAAGGCATGCGACATATACACAAGGCACTCACTTGGCGTGCGTGCATGAGAGCTGATTACAGTCCGTCGGAGCCCATGCATCGAGCGCAGCCCCTCGGCTCCAGCCGGCCTCTCACCCCGCGAAACCGCTCGCGGAGAAATGGGTACGCCAGGCCATCGATTTTTGCACCACCAGAATAAATAGGGATACACCTGACCGTCCGACGTTGAGGGATAGGCCATGGCTACCAGTCTTCCCCGGCAGAGCTTCCTGGGCTGGAAAGCTCCCTAGCTGGCGGGTCCGGGCAGGCAAGTGCAAACGGCTCGCGGCGAGGACGGCAGCAGGGAGCCATGCACGCAAGGCACGCATATGTCCGACACACCGTGCATCAGGACAAGAAGCCTCCACACAGCATTGATCCCGACCACCCGACGGCTCTCGGCCGCCCTGCCACGCGCCAACCGACCTCACCAGCCGCGCAGCTCACGCAGCCGCGCCGCCGCGCACTCCGCCGCAGGCGCCAGCGCCGCCAGCGCGCCGCGCAGGCTCGCCGCCTCTTCCGCCGGCGCCGCGCCTCCACCGCCCGCCCCGGCCCACGAGCCTCCGCCGCTCCCCGGCACGCCCTCTCCCGCCGCTGCCCTGTCCTCAGCTTGGCCCAGCAGCGCCTGCAGCGAGCCACAGTACGACAGCAGCGCCTCGAGCTCACGCGCCTCCGCACCACCAGGCGGCTCCGCAGCGGCGCCTCCGCCGGCGCGCTCCGGCCACGCGCGCACCGGCTCGCCCGCCGCCGGTGCAGCGCTGCGCGCTGACGATGCCCCAGTGGCGGCAGCAGCAGCAGCAGCAGCAGCAGCAGCAGCAGCAGCAGCAGCAGCAGCCTGCCGCCAGGGCCCTGCCGCCGGGTGCGGCGGGCTGCGGGCGCCAGCCCAGGGCGACGTGCCTGGCCGCTCCGGCGAGGGCGCCAGCAGCAGCGCCTCCGCCTGGCTGGGCGCCAGGGGCCCGTGCGCCTGCGGCGGCGGCCCGTTGCCACCGACACCACCTCCGCTGCCGACAGCGACGCCCGCCACGCCTCGCGCCGCGGTGCGGCTGGAGCCGCCGCCGGCGGCGGCGGCAGAGGGCGGCGCGGCAGTGCCATGCAGCGGCCAGGCAGGCGGTTCGTGCGTGGGCTGCCCGCCCGCATTGACGGTGTGCGGCCGCAGCAGCGGCCCCGGGGGAGCGCCGTCCGCGGCCGCCCAAGCAGCGACCCCGGCGTGAGGCACCGCTCGCTGGGCACCGGACAGCGCCGCGACTGCGCTGCGTGCAGCTGCGGATGGCGGTGGGGCCGCGGCGGAGCTGGCAGCGGGGCGCAGGAAGTCGGGGCAGCGGGGCTGCGGCCGGGCGCGGGCAGCGGCGGGCGCCGCCGGCAGCGCCGCAGCGCCAGGGCCAGGCGCCGGCCGGGGCGGCGGCTGGGACGGCCACGGCGGTTGGGGCAGCGAGGGGGGCGTGCGCGGCGGCGGCCGAGAGTGGCCCGGCCGTGCGGGCGCGGCTGCTACCGTGAGCGCCAGCGCCCCAGCGTGCCTCGGCGGGCCTGCCCCTGGTGCGGCCAGCGGGGCTGCCGCGGTACGGGCAAGGGGCAGCTCTGCCCAGGGCGAGAGCGACAGCGGCGCACTGGCGCCAAAGGCTGCGGCTGCGGCTGCGGCTGCGGCTGCGACGCCGGAGTCACGACCGGCGCCCCGCCAGGGCAGGCGGTAGGGAAGGAGGTTGGGCCCCACTGCACCGCCGCCGCCGAGCCGCTGCCGGCGGCGCTCGCGCGTGAGGTGCAGCCAGGTCCTCGCAAAGGGCTGCACCAGCGCCAGCTGCCGGGCCAGGCTGCGGGCCTGGAGGTGAGGGGACGTGGGGCGGGGACGGAGCATGGCGGGGAGGGCGGGCAGCTGGGATGGCAGCAGGCAAGCGGCGGCCGGGAGGCAGCAGTGCTACATGAAACGCGCGGTTCGCAAGGCAGCCCCAGGCACCTAGCTGCCCCACGAGCCCGGCCGCGAGCCCTGGAGGCCGGCGTTGTGCTGCTGCAAGGTTGTAGGGTTTCCAGCCTCCTTCGCATGTTAGCATAGGGTCCGTCTACGTGGTACTTTTATATCTCGATCCATGTGACTTGGGTAAGGAGATTGGCAATGCCCACGCACCTGGGAGGCCGCCAGCTGCTCGATGCGCGCCTGGCGCCGTGCTAGGCCCACCTGCGCGAGGGGCAGCCAGCGCCAGGTAGCTCTACGTCAGCTGCACACACAAGGCAGCGCCGCGTGCATCCTTAGTGCCCCTTACCGGCGCGATGCGCCTGTTTACGGCCCCGGACGGTGCCCAGACGGCCCCGCGAGATGGCCCCGCTGCTCGACCCCCATCATTGCTCGCATTGCTGGTTCGCACATACACATACATCGCAAGCAAGTACAGGCCGCGCACGCCCCACCTGCAGCAGCCGCGCCGCGCCGTCGCGCTGCAGCTGCCGGGTGTGCATCTCGCGCGCCGACGCGTAGGCGGCGGCCTTGGCGGCCCGGTAGCGGCCGTACCAGCTGCGGCAGGGGCACAGCAGGGGCCGACCTCGGCTACCGGGCCTCGCTGGCAGGGTTCGCAAGCTCTCCCAAAACCAACCAACTAAATTGTATGAAGACGCCTGCATGATTGCCTAGGAGATTGCTCCCACGTCCACAACCACAACCACCCAGTGCGATGCCGCCCGGCGCCAGCCGACGCACCGCAGCGCGGCCAGCCCGCGCGCCACCAGGCTCCGCGCCGCGTAGTGCTCCGCCGCCGCCGCCTTGCGCCGCTTCGCCCGGCGCGCCACCGCGTTCTGCGCCAGCGCCGCCAGGCCGCCGCGCCACACGGAGCTCCGCCGGAAGGCCGCCGCGCGGGCAGCCAGCAGGCCCTTGGCGCGGCGCGCGGCGGTGTGCAGCGCCCAGGCCGTCAGCGCGGAGCGCAGCAGCCGGCCGCGCCGCGCAGAGGCGGCACGGGCGTCCTGCGGGGGCCATGTGAGCGGTGGGCCGGGGCTGTGTTTGGGGAGTGAGCTGCCAGCCGCCGGGCTGGCTCGCGGGCAGCAGGACTCTGAGTTCTGTATGGGCCCCGGAGTTGCGCCTCGGCGGATCCGCAGGGAAGATCAGCTGAGAGGCAGTAGCTGAGTTTAATCTACCCAGCAGGTGAGGTGTAAGACGCACGGGACCTGCCTGGAACCGCTGCATGGCCAGCTCCGCATGCACCTCGCGCCACGCCGCCAGCAGCCGCCGCGCCGCGCCCGCCGCCAGCGCGGCGCGCAGCGCAGCCAGCCGGGCCGCCTTGGCGCCGCGCTGCGCCTCCAGCAGCGGCGCCGCGGCCGCCCAGCGCCGCAGCGCGCGCCGCGCCAGGCGCAGCGAGGCGAAGCCGGAGGCGTCGCGCTGGCGCTCGTGCTTGGCGGCCCGCCTGCGACATGGGGCATGACGGCGAGCCGATTCAGCACTTGGCGAAGCGGACCGAGGGTCCTCGCATGAGGCGCACACAAGCAGATGTGTTGCTGGGATGGATGCGGCCACGAGCCAAAGCGGCGGCCTGCCTCGCAGAGCGCAGCGCGCAGGGCCCGCGGACAGTGCTGCGCACCAGCCCCACCTCGCCGCCTCCTGCGCCCAGGCCGCGAGCGCCGCCCGCAGCAGCGCCCGGCGCCGGTGCTGCGCCGCGGCCCGCGCCGCGACCCGCTTGGCGGCGGCCGCGGGCACGAGGCGGTGGCGCCAGGCGGCCAGCACCGCGCGGGCGGTTCGCACGGCGTGGAGGCGGGCCAGGTCCACCCAGGCCTCCTGCAGGGCCGGAGAATGGGCGGGGTAGCAGCGCCTGGGTGGCCAGGCTAGACCACGGCCACAGCGCATGCTCCTCGGACCGAGTTGGCACTGCGGGCTGCAGGCTGCGCATGACCTAGGCCCTTGCCTCCCGCTGCAGGCGGCCCTGTCGAGCACCTCACGGCGCCCACCGGACATGCGGTGGCTGCTGGCCCCCAGGCGCAGCGCTGGGGCCTTGCCGGGCGCGTGCACGCTGCGCCGACGTCGACGCCGCGTTATCGAATCTGCCGGGGCCACGTGGCGTTGCGCCCTGGCGACGCCCGTACGTTTGTACGATACATACAGATACAGATATCCCAGACCTCCCATGCCCGTGCGCTCGCCTGCTTGGCGCGCCGGCGCTCCACGGCGCCGCGGAAGGCCACCAGCCCCGACCGCAGCAGCGCCAGGTACCTGGGGCGGCAGGGTCACACGGCCGCAGGACGACAGGCGATGTATGTCTGAGGCTAGTCGGCATGCCGGGTGGCTGCGACAGCGCAGCGCCTGGGGCGCCGCTGCCGGGGACCCACCCAAGGCCCGACTCCGCACCTGTGCCGCACCGCGCGCCGGCGGCTGAGCTCCTTGCCCGCCTTGTAGCGCGACCGCCGCAGCCACGCCCGCAGTGCCGCCGCCGCCAGCCAGGCGGGCCGCTGCTGCGCCGCGAGGGTCTTGGTGCGGCGGTGCCTGCGGGGGCCGCGGCACGGGCACGGCAGGGCACGGTAGGGCAAGAGGGGCACGGCAGGGCACGATAGGGCAAGAGGGGCACGGCAGGGCATGGTAGGGTAAGAGGTTCACGGCAGGGCACGGTAGGGCAAGAGGGGCGCACTGCGGTCGCAGGCAGGCGGGCCGGCGCTACGAAGCTAGCGGCCCACGGCGGGTGCCAGCCCTCGGCTGCCAAGCGTCTGCTGGCGTCGGCCCGCCAACTGCGCGCGGACTGTGCCATTCCATGCGCCACGTGCGCCCAGTTGCCGTGCAGCCAACCCAAGCCGTTCGCCAGACGCTTCGCCGCGCTGCTCTTCGCGGTCCCAAGCACTGCGCCTGCTACTGGCACCGGCAGCCAGGGTATGCCTCGCCTCACCAGGCATACCACCGCAGCTGGCGCAGCGCCCGCGACGCCCTGCTGCGCCACCAGTGCACCTCGGACGACTCCTCCGCTGCCGCCTTGGCAGCCAGCCGGGCTGCCTCGCGGTGCCATGCCGGCAGGAGCCGCGCCAGCGCCCGGCGGCGGTGCCAGGCCACGGCGGCGGCCCACGCGCGCGCCTTGGCGGCCCAGTGCGCGGCGCGCTGCCGCCAGGCGGCCAGCGCCGCGGCCGCCCTCACACGCCTGACGCGCGCCGTGCAAACCTGGGGGCCGAGGACCGAGGAGCGGTGCGTGCCTTATAAGGCATACCGCTTCAATTCGGCCAGACTTCCATGTCGCTCGCGGAGCAGCACAGCGTGCGTTCACATGTCGAACTTCCCTAGCCCTGCAGCGCGCGGGCACGGCGCCCGCCACCCGCCCACCTGCAGCAGCTCGCCCTTGCTGCGGCGGTGGCCTACATAGGCCCACCAGGCGCCCCAGCAGGCGCGGGTCAGCACCGCGGCGCGCAGCTCCGAGGTGCGCTGGCCCTGGGGGGGCACACAGCCAAGGCAGGGCACGCACAGCGCACAGGCATGGGCGGCGAGGGCAGGGCTGGAAAGGGTGGCAGGGGAGGCCGGATATGGCCCGCCGGCCCCACTGATCAGTGCGCGGCGCTCGCGGACCGTGGGCACACGCCGCGCACCCCACCTGCAGGACCTCCACGGTGCGCCACCAGCGGGACCACGCCAGCGCCAGCCGGGCGCGCTGGCCCACTGCGCGGAGAGGGGCCAGGGCGTGCAAGGCGAGGCAGGAGGACGTGGTTGTGAGAGCATGGCTCGCATGCCACGCGCCACGACGATCCACGCACAAACCAGCTAGCTCGCGCGCCCAGCCCATCAGCGACCAAGGTCCGGCCGCCAGCTGCTCGGCCCCAGCAACTGCCAACACCACAAGTACCGTGAGGCGCTCTGCCAGGCGCACCTGCGGCCATGGCCGCGCCGCAGCGGGCCAGGTGCCGCGCCCGTGCCCGCGCCTGGCGCCACGCCCACAGCACCACCAGCTGCCGCCAGCGCCGCAGGTAGGCGGCCGCGTAGCGCTCGCGCTGCCGCAGCGCGCGCTTGGCCGCGGCGTTGTCCTGACCGGAGGCGGGGCCAGGGTGCACGCGTGGGGCTCGGGTGTCTCCGGCGGTCGCGGCACGGAGCATGTCCTCGTTAGCTCGGGAGCATCCCAACATTCAGCTCGGTCAAACACGTGGCTGCGGGAGAGCTGCAAGATGCTGGACCGCCGAGGCGGTGAAAGGCCAGCAGGCTAGCAGGCTATGGGCCAGGGGGTCCTCACCCGCCATGCGAGCAGGCCGGCCCCCGCCGCTGCCATCTCCAGCCGGCTCGCCACCGCCACCAGCGCCGCACAGCCCGCGACGCGCGCCACGCGGCAGGCCGTCGCCGCGCCGCGCCAGCGCCGCAGGTGCCTCCACGCAGCCCAGCGCCGCTGGAAGGCCCCTGCCGCTGCCCTTGCCGCCGCCTTCCAGGTTCCGTGCGAGCGCCGCTGGCGTAGCGCCTGCAGCGCGCGCGACATCAAGGTCCGCTCGTAGTGGCGCTGCGCGGCCATGTAGTGCTCGGCCTTGGCGCGGCGGGCCAGGGCCCAGGCGTGCCACTTGCGCGTCGCGCGGCTGAGCGTCGCAAAGCACCACAGGTACCAGGCCTGTGGGTTGACACCCGGGGGGCCGATTCAGCACCGCGCATCCCAGGGTTGCTAGGCGTCTTGCTGACACCCGGCATCAGGGCTCACCTGCGGATCGGGGCAAGGCGGCCGGCCCGACCCACATGCCCGGAGCCAGGCCCGGCCCACCTGTAGCTGGCGCCGCCGCTTCTCAGCTGAGTAGTAGCAGCGGCCCCGCCAGGCGCGCAGGCAGGCGCGCGCGGTGCGCACGGCCCTGTGGGTCGGGGTTGGGCAAGCTCAGCAGGGCGTGCGCTGGCGCGGGCAGGGTGCTGGCGCGACAACCGCCAGCCAGGAGCACAGCACGGCATGGCCGCAGGCACACGACCAGGGTCAGGGGGGAGTCCCCTGGGCGCGGACCGCGCCGCAGGCCGCACCTGCGGTCCTTCGCCTCCTCCAGCAGCGAGCGCAGCTGCGCCTGGCGCAGCGCGGCGGAGCGCCATGCCTGTGCAGGCAGGGACAGACGTGGATGCTGAGCGCCAGCACCTGCCGCAGGCTGCACAGGGCCCGCCGAGCCCTCATTGCCTTGATGGAATGCTTCACGGCGGGCGCTATGTGCCACACAGACCCGGGCCCCCGGCCTCCCTGCCGCCCACCTGCACGCAGCGCCCCAGCCCCAGGTAGCAGCGCTTCAGGTCGAACACCGCAGCCTGCCGCAGCCGCGCGCGCGACGACACCGCCTCTGCCTGCCACGCCACCAGCGCCGCTGTCAGCAGCCGGCGCCGCAGCATCCTGCGGGCGACCGCCCCGAGGGCAGGTAGGCGGCCCGTCAGCGACAAGCTGCCCCCGCCAACGCAGCGCCACGCCAGGTCAGGCTAGGCACACAGCGGTGCGCTGCGGCCAGTTGATCCCCATCCTTCCGGACCCATGCCTAATCCAAGGACAACCGCCGCATGCGACAGCTTCCGCCGCCTCGCGACGTCACGGCATGCGGTCGCTCTCACCGCCGCGCCGCCAGCGCCCGCAGCCGGGGCGCGGCAAAGGCCTTCCAGTGGTCCACCACAATGCGGGCCACGCGCCGCCGGTGCCGCCGCCGCGCGGCGCGCGCCTCCTCCTCCGGATCGGGCAGCTCGGGCAGCCCGTGGCGGCCCAAGAGGCCGGTGCCCAGGGGCCGGTACGGTGGCGCCAGCGGCCCTGACGCTGCGGGCTTAGAGGATGTAGCTGGGAGGGGATGCGGCAGCGGTGGCGCGAGCAGCTCTGAGAGCAGCGCGGCGCCGGGTCCGGATGGTGGGATGCCGGGGCGCGCGGCGAAGACGGTGCCGCTGGCTGCGGCCGAGCTGGGGGCCTGGGCATAGGGTCCGGCGGTGGGCAGCGCGGTCGCTGCGGGGCCCCCAGACGGCAGCCGAGCAGCTAAGCCAGAAGGCGGCAAGAAGTCAGCCTCGCGCACAGGCGCCAGTTCCGCGCCGTAGGCGGGTGCCTGATGCTGTTCGGCTGTTGGCGACGGCGGTCTGGCAGAGGCAGCCCTGCGTCGGGACGTGCTCGCAGCAGTGAAGACAGGCGCGAGCACGCTACGCAGCCCAGACATATTGTACCTTTGCCAGGCTCCATTGGGGGGCGGCGAGCTCCAGCTCAAGCTGGCGTCAACTGGGGCATACTGAGCTGGGGACCGGCGGGGAGACCGCGGTCGCACGTGTATGGCGACCTTGGCAGCCTGCACCACGATGGCATTGCTGTCGCTAGGCTGCAGCGGCTGTCTCGCTGCAGGGACTATGCGCACGCCGACTGCTGCGGAGGGACCGCTAGCGAGCATGGAGCGGCATGACGAAGCTTGAGGTGGTCATCACCCAGCTCGGCTAGCTACGTGTGCGACTACTCTGTAACTCCGATGAGCTTGTCTCTCGCTGGTGTGCTGTTTGGGTGTATGCGGCGACAGCCAGCTGCCGAGTCAAAGAAGTCGCGCGTGTTTGCTGCGGAGTTCCTGCTGCGTGGGTAGAAGATTAACGTTGTACCAACAGCAATCGTGTGCGAGAGCCGCGAGTGCTTTACGAAGAAGCCCGATCCGGACCAAACCCTCTTCGGGGATGCCCGACCCCGAGCTTGATAGTGTGCCTGAAGCCAGCCACTGAACAACTTCTTCCCGCACCCAGTCTACTGTCCCGCCGAAAATCCGCAAGAAACAGTACTTGTGCTCCACGCTCGCGATCAAAGAAGATAAGCTCCACATCATCGTCGACACGACAAGCTTATTGTGCTCTAGTCACAGTAGTGGAACAGCGACAGCGCGCGCCCTCGCCGATGCCGCCCGGCTGAGTAGGCGCACACGCCACAATTTGTCCTGTGGCAGTTGACCAGAACCCCTAGCCGGGGCAACCGGCAGCAGGGCCGGCGCGCGGAGCGCCGGGTGACGGCCCGATGGACGCTGCCGCTGCGCCACCGGCGGCGACGCCCCCCAGCACAGCGAAAGTCCGCCGCCCACGCAAACCCAAGGCCGCGGCGGCAGTAGCCGGGGACGGCACCGCCGGTGTGGACAAAGGGGCTGGCGCGGCGCCGGCAACACCGGGAGGCGCGCCCGGCGGCGGCGACAAGGGCGCCGCCGCGGGCCTCAGCCCCGCCGGCGGCGTGGCCAAGAAGCGCGGGCGGCCGGCCAAGCCCAGGTTGCCGCGCCCAGACGCGCCGCCGCCAGGCGCGGAGCGTCGGCCTCGGGTGCGCCCAGAGGCGCCGCCACCAGGTGCGAAGCGTGGGCTCTCCAGGCGGCACCCGGCCGCTGTGGCCGCCAAGGCGACAGCCCCGGCTGCCGCCCTCACCATGGCGCCTGCCATTCCGGTGCCTTCCGCGCCATCAATAAGACGCCCGCGGCGCACCCGGGCACCCCGGCGCCCTTGCATTCGACTTCCTGTTCCGCATCGCGCTATGGCACGCAGAGCGCAGCCTCCGCCGCGCACGCCCAGCGGGGCCGCCACTGCGCGCCCACCACGCCCGCGCCGCCGCTGCCGGGCCGCGGTGTCGCTGGTGCCCCGCCGCTCGCCGCAGCCCCACGTCGCGCCCTTTCACATCCCTCGGCACCGCACCCGCCCTCTGCACGCCCAGCTCGCGCCCCTCGCTGCCTCGCGGCGTGGGTGCCGCTGACGCCGCCCCTCCTCCCCCCTCGCGCCCCTGCCAGCCGCGCCGGTGGACCTGTCGCTGGACGTGGAGCCTCCGCCGCCCGTGCTGCTAGACACCAGCATGCCCTACCGGGGCACCTTCAGCCGCGAGCGTGAGCGGCTGGGGACATGGTCGGGCGCACACGGCCACATGCAGCCCCTCGTCGGCTGCAAGGCAGCCGGAAACGCCGGAATTGAGGGACCGGCGCGGCGGGCCCAGGGGCCGGTCCGCCGCCTGGGGAGCCGGCGGTGCGCGGCTGGGTGCACCCTTCGTCCGCTTCCGCCGTGATCCGCCGTGGGGGTGCCGTGCAGCGCCGGGGGTTGCGGCGCCGGGGGTTGCGGTGTGTTGGCCCAGTACGTGCTGTGGCCCGCACTCCCTCGTCGCAATCGCGCGCCTCCCCCGCCCCGCCCCGCCCCGTGCAGTGGGCACGATGCTGTACGGCTTTGGCGACAGCAAGGCGCCGCACAAGGAAACTGTGGACCTGGTGGAGGTGGGGCAGCGGAGGGGAGGGAGGGGGAGGGGGAAGGGGGGAGGGAGGAGGGGAAGTGGAGGGGCAAACAGTAGTAGGTGGGGCGGTGTGTGGGTGCGGGTGTGAGGGTGTGTCGGGAGGGCGGCAAGAGGGCGGTAGGGGGCTGCAGGCGGGCGGCCCTGTGGCCAGCATATCACGCGCATGTCGCTCGCCCTGTGCACATGGGCCCCCCTGCAGGACATGCTGCAGCCATATTGGCCCGAGCCTCTGGTTCGGAGATCGTCGACGCGTTCGTAACACCAAACATGCCCAACCCCACCCCGCTCTGCAGGACATGCTGGTGGAGTTTGTGCGGGAGACCTGCTGCGGCGCCCTGGCCGAGGTGGCGGCGCAGGGGCGGCTGGAGAAGGACCGCGCCTCGGGGGCGATCAAGCTCAAGGTGCGCCGGCGGGGCGCGGCCCTTGCAGGGTGTCCGTGTCTCCCTGCACGTCATGTCGTCATCTCTCTAAGTCGGTGCTGCATGTGGGCTGGGGGAATCGCGCGTGTGCTTGTAGGGGCTGCCCGGCACTGGCGGCATGTGGGGTAGGGGTGCGCCTGCTGAGTTGGGTGGATGCGAGTGCGACGGCCTTCTGCCCCCGGCGCCCTCCCGCCCGCTGCCCCTCAGCTGGACGAGAAGGACATCCTGTTCCAGGTCCGCAAGGTGAGGCAGCACTGCGGCGCCGCCGCTACAGGCATGCGTTAGTGGGCCACCCAGCCGTACCGTGAGTTATCAGCAGCAGCCGTACATCCGTACGCCTCGCGCATGTGCATGAGGGAACTAGATTGGTGGCCCTGCCTGCTGCAGGACCCGCGCAAGTTCAACCGTATCCGCGAGCTCAACGAGATGCAGCTGTTCATCAAGGAGACGCGAAAGGTGCGTTCCCCCCCCCCCCCCCGC
>BDDC01000700.1:0-21874 GCA_001662425.1 Chlamydomonas sphaeroides
TGCTCGACGGCGGCGGCCTGCCGCTGGACGCGGTCGACCACAGCGGCTCGACGCTGCTGCACGTGAGTTGGCGCCGCGGTTGCAGGGCGTGCAACCTGACGTGAGCGCCTGCAAAGGCAGCTAGCCGAGGCGTTGCATACCGGGCTGCTGCTTGTGAGGCCTGAAGGGTGTGGCGCATATCTGCTGCGGCTGGTGCATGGCGTGCTCGTGCCTACGCCGATTGCTCGCCATTCGTTGCCCTGTCCCGCAGGTGGCCGTGCGCGCTAAGAACATGGCGTTGACCAACCTCCTTCTGTCGCGCGACTGCCCGCTCAACGTGCTGGACATGTACGGCTGCACGCCGCTGCAGCTAGCGCGCATGGTGGGCGGCTACTGCCGGAACGATGCCGGCGGTGCCACCGCGCTGTCGCGGCTCTCTGTGTGTGGTACCACCGGCCAGGCATACGTACAGCGCCGGGCGTATCCTGGGTGGCACAAGGAAGGCCACGCTGCGATGCTATTGTCATCCCCTGGTCGGCCCCGACCCCTCAAGCTATGCTGCCCGCCCTGCCCTGCCCCTTCCTCGCAGACCGGCCAGGAGGAGCTGGCAGCCAAGCTGCAGGCCAAGGGCGCCCGCCTCACCTCGCGCCTCATCGACCAGTTCTACCCCATCCACGCCGCCGTGATGGAGGGCAACATGGAGGCGCTGCGGGCGGCCATCAAGGGCGGGGCCAACCTGGCCACAGCCGAGTACCACGGCTTGACGCCGCTGCACGTGGCCTGCACCATGGGCAGCCCGGATGTCGTCAAGGTGTGGCGCACCGCGGCTGGGTGGGCACAGGGGCGGCGGGGGTAGGGGGTAGCCCTCTCTTGTACGTACGGACTTGGCAGCCAGCGGTGCCCTCACCCTCTGTTCACTTCACCTCTCCCTACTTGACAGGAGCTCATCGACGCCGGCGCGCCGCTGGACGTCACGACGCGGCGAGGCCTGCTGCCGCTGCAGCTGGCGCTGGCGCTGCAGCGGACAGAGGCGGCCGAGCTGCTGCAGGTCGGTGGTTGCAGTTTTGCAGCGCGTTCTGAAGTGCAGCTGTGCCTACTGTGCGCTGCCCCAAGCAACAGTACTGGCCGGCTCGTAAGGATCCACGCAGCAAACGCCGAGCCGTTATTACAGCAGCGGACATTGATGTGAGCTCCTGCCAGGCCTACTAATCTGTCCATAATTGACACGCGGCCGCAGCTGGCTGGTGCACCCCTTGTGGAGGCGTACCTTATAACCGGAAGCACAGATGGTCCAGGCGGCAGCTCGATTGTGGCGTGGGACCCCAACAACTTTGAGGGCCTGTCTGAGGCTGTGCGCATGCCGGAGGCCGAGGTGGCCGCGCTGCAGGTGCGGATTCTGCGTTAGCTTTCTCGAAGCGGATTTCCGGCGGAGGGGGATGGGCTGGGGTTGACGGCCTGAGCGCGTATGTTCGGCTGGCTGCTGACCCGCCACTGTGTGTTGTCGCAGGCCTCCTGGTCGTTTGTGTCGAACGAGTCCTTCCCGGCCGAGTCTCGCAGCAAGCTGGAGGAGTTCGGCATCGAGGCAAGTAGCATTGCGGCTGGCGCAGCAGCAACCAAGCGCGTTATCATCTCGAGCAAGCCCTCTATGTCGCCGCCAGCAGCCCGTTGTCCAACGCACCGTTGCTGCCTGCTGCTGTCCTCTGCACTGGGATCCTTGACACATCCGCAGTTTCTTCTATGCCTCTTCGATCAGTGCCCTCACGTCCTCACTTTGTTCCCCTTCAAGGGCCCCGACGGCAGGCAAGTTGATGGCCGTGCGTGCTTAACAGGCTGGGTGCCGCTGTCCTTTTGCGGTTGGCTCATTGGTGGCGCCGAGTCTGCTGCGGTGTCGTCCAGCCTGCGTGCCGTGCCGCTAATGCATTGCCGCACCAGGCCCATCATGGATGAAGTCAAGCTCCACGGCATCCGGGTTACGACCATGGTGGGCAGAATCGTGAAGCTCTTCAACAACGTTCCAGCATTGGCACGGTGCGTCTTAGTGTGCGGGGCTGGGAGGGCGGCGGCGCAACCGGGATGAAAGAGCACGATGTGGCCAGTGCGCTTGAGCGGGCTGGCTGGGCTGGCGATGGTGGTACGAAGCGTCACGTGATCTCGGGGTGGGCTCCATGAAGTTGGCTCTCGCAGGGCTGCGGGCCGTTGGAGGACCGAACGACCTGGTGCAGAAAGCCAGCGTCAGCATGTGCATATGTTCGTGTGGGCCCTTGTTGCTCCCTGCGGTTGCCCTATCAGGAGCGTGGAGGATCTCGTGCAGCGCCACATGCGCTACGGTGTGGAGCTTGCGCACTACACGCTGTTCTTCAAGATCCTCGCGCGGGTCATGGAGCAGGTGAGCAGTTAGCCCGCGGGACAGGGCGCGTAGGGGGCGTCGGCCCTCCTGATTGCCCTACCTCCTTAAATCACGGCGAGTCAAGCTCGCCGTACATCTTTCTATTTCTATTTGAGCATTTAGCATGTTACGGGAACTGGCCGCCATTGGCCGCTGGGACCTCAGGAGCTGCTGCCGTATGCCTACAAAGGGGCTTGCCGCTGAAGCCTAGCTAGGCTGTCCGCAGAGCGGCGTGTGCTCCTTCGTGTCCCTCTGGACCCGCCCGCCCCAGGCCTTGGGCGACGGCTGGACGCCGCTCACGTCGTCGGCCTGGACCAAGGTCGGCACGCTGACGTGCGCGGTGGCCAAGGCCGTTTACGAGAAGTGCGAGAAGCTCGAGGCGCTGCAGGCTAAGGGTGACGACGGTGCCGGCCCGCCCTAAGTAAAGGCCGGCTGGCCGTCACATTGCGTGGCGCAGCCGAAAAAAGGGGGTGCGTGCGAGTAGCAACCGTGCATGCTGGTAGTACAGCGTACACATGTACGTATGGACAGGACGTGCGCGGACTAGGGTCCGGCAGCCTGCCTTCTCATTGTGGCTCGGCAGAATGCTCATCGCAAGCGTGCTTGGGGGTGTTATTTGTCTGTAAACAGCCCGATTGGGCTGAAGCTGGGCCCGGCGTGATGCCAGGTGTGGGCGCCTCTGGCGGGGCTGATGAAGTCTGCGGGGGCTTCACAGGCCGCTGCTTGATCGTGCGCTTCTTCTTCGTCTTCTTTTACGCGAGCCAGCGAGGGCTTAGCTAGCTAGATGATGCGACACTGACATGGCGCTTTGGTCTATCGGATCATAGTATATGGCGGCTTTGATCTTGGGCGGCTGCTATGAACCAGGTGCGGGCCCTTGATGAGTGGTCTGCAAAAATATTGGGCGTCACACATCTCAATGCCGGACCGAACCCTGCTTACCCACGATGTCGTGGCTGCCATGATGTGTACCTTTCACAACGTTCCTGCCTGGGCTATGTTGTTTGTTGAAGATCGAGGCACATCCGGTCTTCAGTTTGTGAACAAAGCGCCTTGCAAGACCGCTTGGGGTGCTAGGGGACTGTTGTGGCCGATGGCTGACGGAGAAGCTGCGTATTAAACGCCATGACGCTGGGTGATGTGCGTCTGTGCAGTTGTCACGACGTGCACTGAACGCCGGAACATGATGCCTAGACTGCGTTTTCCTGTTGTCGCCGTTGTATTGCTGCGCTGGGGTGGCAGGGGCATGCCAGGTGCGTTGGTGGCTGACTTGCTAGCCCCGCCCGTCGCTCAGCTGGCGCAGAGCTTTCAACACCCTGGACATGGCTTATTTCTTGAGTCCTGGATATGTCTGTTCATGCCTTGCAACTTCGACACCACAGGGTGTGTGCAGCCCATGTGGGCGGATAGTGTTTCGAGCACGTGTTATTAGGTAGGGTTCGTGGTGCTGGGAGGAGTGGGTTGGGTTGCTTGTGGAATGACATTGGCTGGGCCGAACCGGATGAAGGTGCGGCTTGACGCTCATGGCGTCATGACGTTTGTGCGTGTAACCTTCCCCGCCCAGCTGCCGCACGCGTGCCACTCCAGTCCTGGCTTCATATTCTCTAGGGATGCCTGCCTGCCCGCGCAGCTGTAACCTGGCCGCTACAAACCCACAACCGCGTGTCGACGTCGTCGTGAGCCAAAGTCCCAAGAGACTCTCCTCCTTCTTGTGTTGCGAATATCCCCGAACGAGCCCAGGTTGCATGCCCGATGCGGCGGCTTGATACGGTGGCAGGGCGCAAAACTGGGGTGTCTCGCATGCCTAGTTTATAACAATTCAAGGAACAGCGCAGCCATTGTGGCCCCTCACCCTGCACACACACGTGGCTGGGGTGGGAACTCGTCTTAGCCCCGGTTCTAGACCGGAGCTTACTCGCACAGGAAGATCTTCCTGTTGATGCCGCACGCCCTCTTGGCGGCCTCGCTTGCTGACGCAGAGCAGCTGCCGAGGTAGGGAGCGAGTATCACCAGTCCGCACAATGCACACCAAGCAGAGACCCTCATCGCCGACCCGCCTGACTAACTGCCAGCAGGCGGACCGCAGGGCCCCCACCACGAAAAGTTGCACATAGCATGCTATGTAGCCGCTTGCAGCAGCGGCCCTCTGCCGCTGCCGGATAGGGGCGCACGCGCGCGCCACTCCGTCCGCGGCAAGAGGCCTCCTGATCCGCGGCCAGGTCCCAGCCACGCCCACGGCGACGGCGGGCCCACGAGGCGCTCGTGTGCTCAAAGGAAAACTGCCCAAGATAGAGAGCAAGGGCGGCGCAAACCTTCTGCCTCAGGCCCGATGCAACCTGGCGCCCGTACAGGTTCCTGGCGTTGGCAGATGCTATATGCAGGGTCTGTCCAGCGCGGAGCGCTTCGTGAGCCGTGTGCGCCGCCTGCTCCCGGGCCCTTTGTCCCCCTGGCCCCTCAGGAGCGCGGAGGACCTGGTGGAGCGCCACATTAGCTGTGCGGTGGAGCTGAGCCACTACGAGGTCATGCTCGTGCTGCTGGTGCCGCAGGTCATCGCGCAGGTGCGGAGGGGCTGGACTGGACTGAGGGGCTGCGCCGTCGAGGCCGCAGAGGGGAACCTACCAGGCCGTCGAAGCCGGCAAGGGCACTGCCGCGCTGCCGAGCGTTGCCGACGGGCGTGGGGGGCTGCAGCTCAGTCCTTTCGTTCTATGTTGTCGCAGCCTGCAGCGCAGACTTCACACGCGTTGGTGCCGCGTGAGGCCGTGCATGTGGTGTGTGCGCGATGTGTGTACGGTATCCGCAGGCGCTGGGCGACCGCTGGAATGCGCTCACCGAGGCGGCGTGGGGCAAGGTCAAGACCATCGTCTGCACGATCGCCAAGTCGGGCGGCTAGGTCCGGCCCGTGGGTTGAGGGCACGGGGGTTAGCGTGCCCCAGACTCCTGAAATAGTCCCAGCGACAACCGCATAATGACCGACGGTGTTCGTCTGGTCTTTGGGGGGGGAGCCATGCACCCATGCGCAGCTGGGGAAGTTTCGGCAACCATGACCTTAAAGCAATCCATATGAGACAGGAGAGCAGAACACAATAACAAACATGCGCCCGTCCTGCCCAGAGCGCCTATGCTGCCCGTAGCCTACATGCCTCTGCACACTGCCGCCCTAGGCCTTCGCACCGGCCGCGCCGCCTCGGCAACCCATCTTATGACACTGTTGTCCGTTATGCCGACACCAGCCTTGCCTCTACCAGCACGGGCCTTCTGGCCTTGCGCCTCCGGCCACGGGGCGTACGTGTACAATGCACCCGTGCAGCCAGTGCTGCCGACGCAGCGGCTGATGCGACCAGGTCCACCCACGGGCCCGCAACCAGCAACGGGAGCTCTATAGCCGCATACACACGGGCCCGGGCTGCGGCGGATGCACGTCTCCCACAAACACATGCACACAAACACATACCGTCGCACACCGCTAATGTGAACCCACACACGCAAGGCCGCGCAGTCAATGCCATGCACCCGGACACATCGCCCTCGGCCGTCGCAGCAGCTGCGCGGGTGCTCCCTGCCGCCATGCGCGCCCTCTCTCCTGCGCAGGTCCAAATCGAAAGATGACTTGCGTATCCTTCCCGGTCGCATCTCGCCCCATCGGGTCATGTCCCCAGCGGGGCTTATCAATGGCAGACCTGGATTTGCTATCCCGCCGCCCGTCAAGCGGCCGCGGACTCTGCCGCGGCGTGCAGCCGTCACTCATGTACACACACGACGCGCCTGGGGTTCCCAAACAACCCCACGCGCACACAGCGCCGCAGCCCTCTGCACAACGCGTGCGGCAGCACTGCTTGCCGCACGCCCTATCGCACACCGCGCCTTCTGCTGATAGGCCCCCTGCGAACGGTGTTAAGCCTCTCCCTCAATCTCAATTGCTAACCGCCTAAGATAAATGCGGCTGCTGTGCCAGCATGCCGCTCGCCTCCCCTGCCCTGACCGCTGCTCCGGCCGCTGCTCGCACACGCTGTCCGCTGCCATGCAGCAACGCGACTCTCTCTCTTTGTTTGCCACGTCACCTGGTGCGCAAGGGGGCTCGGGCTCGCTCAGCCCGCAGACCGCGCCGCCAGGCTCACGCCAGCTCCACGACGCAGGCGTCCAGGTCGTGCTGGGCGCCCGCGGCGCCGCCGCTGCACACGAGCCGATCGCCCGGCTGCAGGCGGTAGGGGTGCCGCGCCGCGCGCTCGCGGCCGGGCGCCGCCGCAAGCTGCAGCAGCGCCGCGCCCGCAGCGGCCTGACGGAGCAGCGGCAGGGAGCGAGGTTGGGCAGGGTCACGGCCCGGGTGCGTGTCAAGGAGCCACGGGCCCTTGGTTCCGCAAGGCACGCCGCTGTAGCAACATCACCAGCACGGCTGGCGGCCCCATGGCGCCCCTTGGCCCCCCTCCCCCCAAACGCGCCCCCCGGGACACGCCGGCACGCCGGCGCACGTCTTGAGCACGCCGTACCCAGCCCCACCCCATGCCGGCCAGCCCAGGTGCAGTATGCCGCGATGCGCACCTTGGCCCTCTTGCTGACGGGCTGCTCGCCCAGGTACAGGTCGAAGAGCGCCGTGGCCAGCGCTGGCGACCGCACGCGGCCCAGCACGCGGCCGCCCGCCTCCGTGACCAGGTCGCCGCTTCCGCTGCGATGAGGCGGTAATGGCGCGACGCAGTGCACGAGGGATGAATGCAGGGGCGGGACTAGGAGCCCTGGAGGCATGTCCATTGGAGAATGGAAAGCCACATGGCCGCTTGCGAAGTGCAGGGGCCTAGGGCTGGCGATTGCGCGGCGCCGGCACGCCGGGCCTCTGGCTGAGGCGAACGATACGCCTCCGTCGCACAGCCCACGTCGCCGCGACGTCTCTAGCGCCTCACCTGCGACTGAACGTGATGGCGGCGCCCTTGCGCACCGCGTCCGCCGGGGCGCCGTCCAGCGGCGTCGCCGCCGAGGACAGGTCGCCGCCCCGGACGCCGCCGGGTCCTGCGGCCGCCGCGCCCGCCTTGACCACCACGTGCGGCGGCAGGCGGTCGGCGGAGAAGTACGACAGCAGCTCGCGCAGGGCGGGGTCGTCGGACCGGCCGCCAGCCTGTGGACAGGGCGCCAAGGCAAATCAGTTGGCAAGGGGTACGCACGGCCCGCCTCGCGGTTTTGGGCCGCTGCTAACTTTGCAAGCCGACCCGCTCCTGCTCCACAGTCACTGCCACGGCTCTCCAGCCCTGCGCCCGACGCCCACGGCGTCCGGCACCCACTCGCCTTCTCGCAACGGCGCTGGAGGATCTTCTCAAACTCGGCCGCCAGCATGGGCAGCGGCAGGTTGCGGCAGGCGCGGATGGTGAGGGTCAGGTCCACGCCGCTGCCGCTGGGCACCAGCAGAGACGACGGGCCACCCTCGGAGGCCGCGGCTGAGCCGGGCGCCGGGCCCGCGGCCGCAACCGGCAGAGCGCGGCCGGGCCCCTGGCGCAGCAGCGTGGCGCGCGCCTGCGAGGGGCGAGCGGCAGGGCGGCAGCGGCGGCGATTGCAGGCTTCCACTTCCACGTGCCTGGGCACAACACGCCCCACCTAACGGCTGGCAACAGCGGGCAATCGCCCGACCGCCAGCTCGCCACGGGGGCCCGTGCTTGTTCGCCCACCCGGCC
The DNA here is from genome assembly GCA_001662425.1 of Chlamydomonas sphaeroides. NCBI lineage: Eukaryota > Viridiplantae > Chlorophyta > Chlorophyceae > Chlamydomonadales > Chlamydomonadaceae > Chlamydomonas > Chlamydomonas sphaeroides. Next base: position 8,020 of record BDDC01000700.1, read on the forward strand.
CCTTGCCTTGGTGGTATCTGCGTAGATCGCAAAGTCATAGATCTTGACGCGCAGCAGCGAGCGGCCGTCCCACCAGCCGCTGCCGCCCCACTGGCGCGAGCCCACTGCCAGTAGCTGGTGCAGGCTGGGCGCCTGCTGCTGCGCCGCACTGCCGGTGTGGTGGCCGTGGCCGTGGCCGTGGCTGCGACTGTGGTGGTGGTGGTGATGGTGGTTGTGGTGGGAGTGGTGGTGGGAGTGGTGACTGTGGGTGGAGACGGAGGAGTGGTGGGACGACTGCGACGACGCGGCGTCCGAGTCGTCGGCCGGGCAGCACCCGTGCGGCGCGTGGGTAGCGGCGCGGACGTGCGACCAGGGCGCGTCATCGTAAGCGTGAGCGGCGGAGGCAGCGGGGTGCTCCAGCAGAACGGAGTGATGGCTGTGGCTGTGGCCGTGGTGGCCGTGGTGGTGGGGCAGGCTAGGCGGCCTCAGGGAGAGCGGGAAGCGCGAACCGCCACCAGCGTAGAATTCCAGGGCGCTAGACTCCGCTTCAGCATCGGCGTCGGCGTCTGCATCCGCCGGAGACGCGTGACGGAGGCGGGAAGCGGGCGGCTGGAGCTGGTCGGCTAGGGCGCGCAGCGGCGCAAACGCAGCGGTTAGGAGCGTGGAGGTGAGGTAGTCAAAGGGCGCCTGGCTGGAGGAGGGCACGAAGGAGGAGCTGCGAGAGGAGAGGGTAGGGTGGCAGGTGGCAGGAATTGGGAAAGGCGGGTGACTGCCATGGGCAGGCAGGGAGGGGCGACGTGATGTGCTGCCCGCGGACGTGGCATGTCGAGGGATGTGGGTCGGAGAAGTGCCGGAGCTTCTCGGAACAGGGGTTCGAAGCCAAGCGCGCGCCGCACCTTTCCTCGCCCATCTCCATGTTGTCTGGCTCAAGCATAGCGGCTGAGATGGACGCCAGCGGTGGCCCTCCGCGTCGATTGCGGCCGCGGCGCCCAGTTCCCACGCGACCCAGAGCGACGGTCCAGCGGCAGGCCGCCTTGATGCCGCGCCTCATACCGCGCAAAGGCGTGAAGCGGCGGCTTCCCCCAGCCTCTGCCATGCCTAAAAACCCCGCTTCCTGGGTGCGAGAGTGCAGAAACCGGCGCCTATAGTTCAGGTCCCTGTTGAGAGGAACTCTGTGGGCCGCGGAGCTGTTGGGCCGCGTCAGCGAAAAGGCCCTAGGGGGTTGCACGCAGCCCGTTATATTGCAAGCTGATGATATGTGAGTGAACTGGTATGTATTATATGGGCTTGTAACCTTAATTCTACCAGAGGGCCTCGGCAGAATCGCCAGACGCGATTTGAGCTGCGGTACTGATTCCCCTGCGCGAAGGTAGCAAGTGTTACGTCTTGACGTTCTTGATAGCTTCGGCCGAGCCAAGGACAACAACGCCCCGGCATGCCGTGTCCTTAATCACCCCGCTACATCCCCCCTGCCCCGCTCCCTCCTCAGCCCGGCCCTGCCTGCCTCTCCCCCATTGTTATTCTGGTCCACAACAATCTATCGCATTCAGCCCACCACCAAGCAGAACCCTCCGGCAAATCCTGTCGTGGCCCCTGTCTTGCGGGTTCCTCTGCCTGGATCCCCGCGACGACCGTTGGGCCGTAGCCATGGAACGTTGACCGGAACTGTTCTCCTGCATAAGCTGCAGCAGAAGACCGGTGTGTGCTGCAAGCCGCATCACAGCGCCTCGCTTATCAGCGAGAGATCTCGCGGCAGGGCGCTCCCCTGGTCCTCTACACGCTCACTTCGATCCGTTTCTTTGCATTCAAGCTTGTCCCGGCCATGTCCGGGCGAAGGGACTGGGGGTCGCGTCACAAACAAGTGCCAGCACGTCAAGCGCTGATTGAGTGCGTGGTGGGCGCCTACGCAAGCAACGCCGTCAACTGAAGCAGCCCAAAGTACCCAAAGTGGTGGGAGCGGCCGGCAGGCCTAGTTGAAGGACTGGGTGGCGGACCTTTCTTTTCCAACCCGGCGGATGGGGCCACCTCGCCGATCCTTACACCTCCTAGACACGCCCGCATGCTGCCCCCTGCACGCCGGTCCCTGGCTAGGCCAGCAGCGCATACTTAACTCGGCCCAGGGCTCAACGAACCAACGTGATTGCTGCCTTGAGCGCAAGGCATAGTGGCCTCAAGGTGTCATGGACAGAGTTGCGTCACAGTTCTAGCTACAGGCTGCTACAGGAAGCCATGTGACTGTTGTCATCCGGGGCCCCCGGTGTTGAACAACACCAGCAGCAACTCAACGTCAAGAGCTCATGGCTCGCGCTTGACTAGCCACACAGGGGGCATCTAGCGCAGCGTCCGCATAGGGACACGCACGATGGCGGTTGGCGGGACCTGCAACGTAAGGCTCATGGGTCATAACTAACACGGAGCACAATCAGTGCAGGAAGGCACGCGCAGGGCACGAGAACAATATTAAAGCCACATGCGCCATGAATACAACAGTGCAATGTGTCAACATGGAGCATGAAACCTGTCCCAGCTGCGCATGGGTGCATGGCTCGCCCCATAATGCGGTTGAAACATGAAACCTCCCCAGCTGCGCATGGGTGCATGGCTCGCCCCAAGAAGAGGCCACCCAGACCAAACGCAAACAGTCGGTCATTATGCGGTTGTCGCCGGGGTTTTTTCAGGGGTCTCGGGCACACCGACCTCCGTGCCCTCACCATGAAACCATGCATCCGGGCGAGGCGGGGCCACATTGGTGTGTGTGTCCCCGAACGCGCCAACAACGCAGCGCGCGGACGCTGGGCCACACTTGCCTCATTGGGCCGGCCGCAACGTGAACCCACGCAAGACAACGCATGCCCTGGTCTACTTGCCATCAACTCGTCATACGGCTCATACATACGTAACAACCGTCTGACACCTACCTGGGAGTGTCCCGGCGGCCGGTCCGGCCCTCAGTACATGCATGATTATTCCAGAACGCCTAGATCGCAGCGCGACCAGCGCGCCCTGCTACCGACTGCCAGCACATCGCACCCAGCCACACACCACACCACCAAAAGCACACGGCACAAGTCTACAGCACGAGGCTCCACAGGCAGGCCAGCGCCGCCAGCAGGCTGAGCAGCAGCGCCGGCAGGGCGGCGGCGCCGGCGGCGCCGTCGCCGTCGAGGTAGCCTGGCTTCGTGTTGCTGTACTCGCTGTACCTGGTCGTGTCTGGGGTGGGCAGGCAGGGTTGTGGACGCACGCACGGGGACACGTGCAGGTCCCTTGAGCAACACGGAATGCGTTGTGGTACCGGTACGTGTACGGCAGCTGGGCTCGTGGTGCGGGTGGCAGGGGAGCGGCGGGCGGGGCAAGGGATGCGAGAGGCGGCGGACTGCTACGGGCGGGAGCCCCATCGCATGCTCCTGCGGCGCCAGTGCACTGCTGCAGCCACGCACACGTTGCTGTGCCAGTAGCTAGTGGCTGCGGTGTTGGGGGTTCGCTCACCGACAGAGATGGTGGCGCCGGTCGCTGCGCAGGAGGTGTTGGTGGGAGCGGCGTTGCAGTTGGCCTCGGCATCGCGGATAGACTTGACCTGCGGGGCGGGGTGTGTGGAAAGAGGCGACTTCTGATGTGGCCTCGCGGTGCCGCTGGCTCCATAGCGCTGAGCGAGCCGAGGCGAGCAGGGGCGTTCTCGGACCCATGGCGCTCAGCGGCAGCGCTGTCGCATGGTCCGCAACCTGAGCGCCGGACGCCGCCGGACGCCGCCGGACGGCCCAACACCGCGCACAGCAAGATGCCGTGCCTTAAAGTTGGAGCTGGCACACTACGCTGGCCCTCGCCCCTTCTGCCAGGCGCCTCGCTGCCCCTCCCTCACCCGCTCCCACGCACCCAGCCGTCCTCCACGCCGCCCAGCATCTGAGCGAAGGTGAGCGCCATGCTGTCGAAATCCCTGCAGCGGTGGGCGCCCGTGGGGGTGCCGGTGGTCGAGTTGAAGACGGGGTACCAGGCGCAGTCGCGTGTAGCCTGGGCGTGGGGAGGAAGGGGGGCGGGGGGCAGGAGCAGGAGCAGGGTCAGGCGGCAGGCTAGACAACCTGCGCGTAGAGGATGGGCGGGGCAGGACGGAGCCAGCTGCAACGCCGCAGGGCTGGGTACCGCCGGCCCTCGTCCGGCTGCTACGACCTTGCGCAACGGTCTGAGGTGAGCTCCGCAATGGCCCTGCGCGTCGTGCGTCCAGCAACCACGCCTGTGGCTCTGCGACCCCGACCCTGGCGGCTCGCCTGCACCCAACCTACGTACCTTGCAGGCGGCCTCGTTGGTGGAGAGGATTTCGCTGCAGGAGGGCGCGTTGAAGTAGAGAGTGGCCGTGTTCTGCGCGGCCGGGCAGCTTCCCAGCAGGGACTGGATGAAGTTAGTGGGGTTAGCCGCGGCCTGGTGGGGGGAGGCAGGGGAGCAGGGCGGGGTGGGCGGGAGGCAGGGGAGCAGGGCGGGGTGGGGGGAGGCAGGGAAGCAGGGCTGGGTGGGAGGGAAGGCAGGGGAGCAGGGCGGGGTGGGCGGGTGCCGCGCGCGCAACCGCGGGCCGGGGCGCTGCGTGCTGCTGGTGGGCAGCCGAGGTTGTGGTGTGAGGCCGCAAGCTGGTGTCTGTTGGCTCCGCTGCCAGGGCTGGAGGGCCACGTGAGGACGCGTCTGGCTAGCTAGGCCGCCCCTGGTGCCGGTCGATGTTGCAGGTCAGAGCGCGGACCCCACGCAGCCTACGTAGCTGGACCCATGGCGCGCCATGCCCCCGTCGCCACGCGTGCGTCAGGAATGCACCGCATCAAGTTGTGGCTTGTGGAGCCTTGTGGGATCGTGCCTCACGTTCTCCAGGAGCTTGGGGTCGTTGATCCACTGGGCGGTGCAGGCGCCGCCGTTGACGGTGACGCCCGCGGCCGCGGCCGGCGCAAAGGTGGACAGCAGGCCCGCCAGCACAACGGCCATGGTGAAGGAGGTCGAGTCGCCCGCGGCCTGGAGCGCGAGCGTCTCGTTCACGGAGTTCCAGTTGCAGTTGCTGACGCCTTTGCAGTCGCCCTGAAGGAGTGAGGGGTTGCGGAGGGCGGCGTGGGGGTGGGGACTTTTACTCGGCATATCTTTGGGGGAAGCGGAGCGGTCCGCTCGGATGGGTTGTGCGGAGCGGGTGCGGCGGCTGGGGCTTGGCGGGGCAGGAGGGCTGCTGCGTTGTGCTGCGCTTCACTGCTGCGAGGCAGCTGTAGGATGCAAGGGGCCGGACGGCCGGTGGTCTTGGCACTCGGGTGCCGGATACCGTGCTGCCTTCGCGGCTTGGGTTGTTTAAGAATGTTTGAGTAGGGCTGCTGGCATGTGGCTCACCTGGTTGATCTTGGAGCCGCACTGCACGAACTCGTCGACCTGGTGTTGGGTGGGTGGGGGTGGGGGTGGAGGGTGGGAGGCGTGTCTCAAGAGCAGGTGGGGGCCACACATGGAGGGCGCCTTTTGCTCAAGAGCACAGCTAGCGGCATCCCCGCCCGGGTTGTCGGTGAGCAGGTCGGCACTGCCTCACACCGCGCGGGATTGCACCTTGGAGCCTTGGCAGTACATCGTGCCACGAAGGGCCTGAGGGGTGGGTTGGAGGGAGGCAGCGGGGGGCGTCGGTTGGCGCTGCAGGAGGCGCTGGCGGAGGATGGAGGGCGGGCGCAGCAGCTGGCAAGGGGGGGAGGAGACAGGGATCGCGCGGCACGGAGGTACCGGCGGAAGAAGACGTACGGATTTGACAGACGCACCGAATAATTGATGATGCTCTCCACCACGAAAGAGCAGACGCCACTGGCATACTTGCAGCTCATGCTGGCGTCGGCCTTCGGAGGGTTGTTCCGGCGGTAACGTAAGCACGCAGCGGCCTTCGAGCGCACAGCGCCACAGCACCGAGTTGTCAGCTCGTGTGGCGAGACAAAATGGAACGTACCGTGCATGACGATGCGTCCTTCTTCTCGCGGCATTTGGCATCCCGCGCAGCGGCGTAGGCAAGGAACTTCTGCGCCTCGGTTGTTGGGGCACTGAGGCTACTAGTGTAATCAGGATGCAGCTGACAGCCCAGGACGTTGCCCTGCCAAACGCATTGGGGCGCTGGCGTCGCGGCAAGCAGCATGCGGTCACCGTTCGCAGCAGCCACAAGCGCAGCGAACGTTAGCATAGCCATTGCCATAGCTGATCCGGACATGGTTGCTAGAACGGGCGACCTGCAGCGGGGTTGGCCGTTTCGGAATCGGGTAAAGCTAAGGTTACGTACTGGCCGTCAAGCCTCAACAATAGCTTTATGTATCTTATGCAAGCCCAGAACGTGTGTATTGAGGTGTGGGCCAGGTACCGCGCGCCTGCCGAGCTGCATTACGACACATACGCCGACCGGATCGGCATCCAGCGCGACGCGGCTCCTAAGCGCTTGTGCCCCGCGTGTGAGCAGGGACCCGCGGTAGGGGCCTGCGGGCCGCAGTGCAGTTCCCCACACGCTGCCGCAGCCTGCCCACGAAGGCCCATGGGCTGCCACGAATAGCTTATTTTAGCCCGCGTTGCGACCGCCATCGCCGCCGCCGAGATCGCTTACAGTCAGCCCCACATTACGTCATGCGCTGGAACCTATCTGGCATGCATCCTGCTACAACACAGCGGCGCCGACACGGGTCCCCAGCCATGGCGCGCAACACCACCAACCCCCGCCAGAAACGCCTACACACACCGGCTGCCGCTGCGCTGCACGCCCACAGCAACCTCCTACGGCCACTTGACACCAGCTCAACCCCTCCCACAAGCATCTCCTACCACATCAAACAGGTCGAGCAACAGGCTCAGGACCCACGACTACCGTAGGCCCCGGGCGGCCCATATCGCCGTGACGGCCGTGACGCGCCAGTCCACGGGCCAGCCCAGCCCAGGTCAAGCCACCGCAGCCCCCAGCCAGCATACGAGCCAGCATTCACCCGTGCGTGATTACGACACGTCACGCCATGTGCCCATGTCGATTACTCTTGCTGCCCGATGCCGGCGGGCTGCAGGCCGCGGAGCTCCGCCTGCCGTCGCAGCCACTCGGCCACGCGGGGGTTCCGGCACCGGGCCACCTCACGCGCCGCCTCCGGCCAGTCCACGGGGCAGCCCAGCGCCAGAAGCTGCTGCAGGGGCGTGGGGTTGGTGACAACGTGCACCGCGCTGGCGAAGGCGTGGTGTTCGGTGGGGCAGCCCAGCCGGTGCAGCGCTCGCAGCGTGGACAGGTCGCCGGCGCGGGCGGCGGCCACCAAGGGGTGCGGCTGCTCGAGGTCGGCCCCCGCCTGCGGGCGCGGCGCAGGCATGGAGATTCCTGTAGTTATCCGTCCTTCTTACAATGCTGATGCAGGCATGGGGTGAGCGGCAGAGCGGCAGGACGTCCAGGCAGGGGTCGGGAGCTCTGCGCGCCTGGCAGCGCTGTGGCCGCAGCTGGCGATGACGGGGGTTTGTTCAGCTACGAGCGCAGGCGCTTCGTGAGCGACCACCCTTGGCATACCCCGCGCGCAGGCCGTGCCGTTGCTTCCAGGCGCCCCAGGCGCTCAGGGCAGGTCTGCTACCTACACCCCAAGCCACACCCTCACCTCCCACCGCACACCGCGCTGCTCCACCAGCCACTCGAGCGCCTCCTCGCAGCCGGCAGCGACGGCCATCCCGACCGCCGACGCGGTCCACACGGGCGGAAGCAGGCCGGCGCCGCCGGCAGCACCGCCGCCCTCCGGCCCCATCGCGGCGCCCAGAAGCAGCTCCTCCGCCCTGGCCATGAGGCCCACGTCGCCGTGCTTGGCCAGGGCGGCTGCGACTGATACCTTGGTGCGGGGGTCCATCTGCTCCGCAGCCGCCGGCAGCAGCGCCTGCACCAGCCAGGCCGCGACGGCTTCGTCCGTGGTCTCCCACAGGAGCTCAGCGAAGTCCGGACCTGCGCCGCGCGACACCAGCAGCTGCAGCGGCGGCAAGCAGCCGGCCTCTGCCGCGCAACGGCACGCCAGCGTCAAGCCGTCCTCGTCTAAGCCGGCGCCGCCGGCCTCGTCCAGGAGCACGTACTGCATGGCCGCCGTGTTGCCGGCCTCCGCCGCGGCCACCAAGACAGCCTGCGCCTCGTACGGGCAGCCGCGGCCGCGCAGCCACGCCAGCCGGTCGGCGCTGTCGACACAGCCACACCCTGCCACCGTCTCGCAGGCACCACGCGCCCTCTCCGGCGTGCAGCCCAGCTCCGACTGCAGCCAGTCGAACTTGACGGCCCAGTCGGGCGTGGGGCTGGCGGCGGCGGCGCAGAGGAGGTGAGCCGGGTGGGGGGCCTCCATCGGTGTGACGTGCAGGGTCGCGGCCAGGCGGCGCAGGGAGGGCAGCTCGCAGCCCCTCGCCGCGGCGGTGAGAAGGCTGACGCGGGTGCCGGCGTCCAGCGCTGCCATGACGTCGGCGGCGTCTCCGGCCTTGCCGTCCGGGCGCTGCTCGATCAGCCACTCGGCTAGGGCTAGGTGGCCGCCCTTCACAGCGGCCTGCACGGCCCCCCGCTCCCACTGGCAGCCGCCCGCTTGCAGCAGCCAGGCGCACACGTGCCGGTGGCCGGAGCGCGCCGCAGGCAGAAGTGCAGCATCATTGCGGCAGCCACGGGCAGCTAGCCACTGGCAGGCCTCCAGCTGGCCGTTGGTTGCGGCCACCCCCAGCGCGCCAGACGTCTCCATCGCGCAACCGGCCACCTCGGCCGCCAGCGCCAGGTTGGGCAGCACGCCGGACGCCGCCGTGAGGGATAACAGCTGGCGCCGCTTGGCTAGCGTCAAGGACCGCGTGGCGCCGGGGGCGGCCCATTTGGTGGCGAAAGCGTGGGGCGGAACAGGCTGCGACAGCCGGATGGTGGCGTGGTCAGGGCCGGAGAGGTGCTGCCGAGCGACCCGGCACAGCAACCGCCAGGTGCAAATGAACTCGTTGCGCGGTAGGCGAGCGCCGATATGCAGAACCAAGTGCAACGGGAGTTGCTGCCACATTTTTGGGTCCAGCTGCTCCATGCGAGGCACTTCATACCTTATCGCATCCGCCATGCCACCGGTACACAGCTTCAATGTTTTGCGGTGTCAAGAGGTTGGTGCGAGAGCTCGTCAGAGCTATGGAGTTCCTTGAGCTGCTGGCTGATTTGCATGCCTCTATATGATAATTGTGTTTCTAGTTGTTGCCGGACAACGGCATGTACCCTCGGCATCTCTCAAGGGGGGCGAGCTGGTACGGGTGAGAGGGAATTGCCCGCTTGGCACGGAAATGCCCCCCCCCCCCTGGCCCGCAAGGCACCGTGCATAAGGACATCGTGACGCACATTGCAAGGTTATGACCCTCCGAATGCTGCTGCGATTGTAAAGCTTGCATATCTTGACAACGTCCTTCCTTCGCCCAGAGGCAGCCAAGGGTGGCCCCTGCGCGCCGGCTACGCAGTGTGCCAACGAACCGACCCGCGGTCCCACCCCATGCGTATGCTGCGTTCGCCCATCTGACATACACCTTGTTCGTACCCATCTACCGCAGGCCTGGGTTCGGCCACAACCGCCGGCCCCGCTACCGCCGAGTCCCATGCATAAGTAGTGGCGCCCCTGCCGCCGTACGTTCGCAGGGCACCGCAGGCTTACACACGCACAGGTACCGACATCATCAAGAAGTTGAGTGTGCCTTAGACATGTGCGCCTTCTGCGGGGCGCCCACGCACCCGGCATCCGTGCAGGGCCCCGACAAGGGAGTACTGCCTTCGTGTCTCTTTCTGCGCGTGCCGCATCCCCGCTGGCACGCCCCGTCTCTCCTCAACCCCGGGATTGCCAAGATGCCAACATCAGAACTGAAGCGACGCAAACCAGTCCCCGAAGTGCTGTGTGGGATCGTCGGCCCCGCCCCCGTCCCCGCCTTCGGCCGGTGCCCTGTCAGGCCCACCGGCTGCAGCCCAGGGCGCGTCTGGCGGGCACCAGTCCGCCGCCAGACCTGTCTTGTCGTTGCCTCCGCCAGCTGCTGCGGCCGCCGGCCGAACCCTCGCAGCCGGCTGCGGTGCTGCAGGCGACGCCACGAGCGCGGCAGCGCCTGCCGCCTTGCGCTTGCCCAGGCCATGAGTGAGGCCCACGATAGCGGAGTAGTCGTGTTGGGATGAAGCCGGGCCGCCAGAGCTGACGGCAGGGCCCGGGAAGGCGTCAGCGGCTGGGCGGGCGGGGCGGCTGCTGGCACCGGCATTACCGCTTCTCGAGGCCCGCTGCTGCGGCGCCGCATCCGCTGCGGCGGCGGCCCATGCGGCGCCCACACCGCCGCCTCCGTTGAGGAGCGGTCTGGCGGCGCCGCCAGGCTCCTCCGAGGCCCTGTCCAGGAAGGCCGTAACGTTGACCGGCCCCGGAGCCGCCGCGAGCCCGCTCGCGGCGCCAGCGGGCGCACCACAACGCGGCGTTGCCAGCCCCGTGGCACTCGTCGCGATGCCCGCCGCCTGTCGCCGCTGCACGCCGCCGCCGCGTGGCGCTGGCGGCCGCTGCTGCTGCCAGGCGCTGGCAGCGGGCGCGGGCGACGCGGCAGTGCTGCCCCAGGGCTGCGTCGCCGCTGCCGCCAGCAGGGGGCCCCTGCCGGTGACGGCCGCGCTGGCCCCTCCGGCGTCGGTGTACCTTTGCAGGGTGGCACGGCACAGGTCAGCGGACTCGCACGCAACCAGGCGTGCAGCACTAGACTGCCGTCTTGCTCAAGTCTGCCCGCTCCTCTTCACCAACCCCTGCGCCCCACCTGGGGATCTTGGCGGGCCGCCAAGCCGAGTCCGCCTGCTGCTGAGGATGAGGATGCAGACCCGCGCCGGCGCTGCCGTGCTGCTGGCCCGCCTGCGACCGCGATGCCGAGGCACAGCCCGACTGCGACTGCGCCGCACGCTGCTGCAGCGGCGTGGCCTCGGCCGCCACAGCGCCGTCGTCGGCGACGAAGTCGGACCACACGTCGGCACCGCCGCTGCCCCCGCTACCCCACACGCCACCGCTGCAACCACCGCCCACGGCTGAGGGTCCGACGCGATCGGCCGAGGCCTGCGGCTGCCGCACGCCTAGCGATGCCGCTGGCCGGGAGGGTGGTGTCCAGCCCCTATGCGCCGCCGCTGTGCCGCTGCCGCCAGCGCGGCCCTGCCCCAGGCCATAGGCGCCGCCACCGTTGCCGTTGTCCACTGTCTCAGGCTCGTCCCAGTCGTCCGCCGCCGCCGCGTCCCAAGTAGCCGCCGGCAGCGAAGCCCCTACCAGGGACGACAAGCCGGCGCCGTGCGGGGCTGCCACCGCTGCGCCTCTCGAAGCGGCGGACCGTGGCCCCGGCCCGGCGGCCGCCATTGCCGCGGCCCCGCAGCTGGGCCTGGCCTGCCGCTGCTGCATGAGGGCCAGGCCCGCAGCGGTGTCCCGGTCCCGAGCGCCGCCCAGCAGAGCCCGCTTGCGGTCATTCAGCAAAGCGGAGCCAGGCGGGGCCGCCGGTCGGGCAGCATCGCCGCCATAGGCCAGCGCCGCCGCGGCCACCAGTGTCGGCTGAGGTTGCGGCGACGCGGAGGGGAGCGCCCGGCCGACGGTGCCGCCGGGCGCGGCAGCGGGCGCTAGCGGGCGTGAAGAGGGGCCGGGCCGGGAGAGCAGCGGCAACGGTATGGACGACGGCGGCGCGCGCGGCAGCGGCGGCGGCGGGTGCAGCGGCGCCGTCGCCGGCGGTGTTGGCCGCTCGGCTGTGGCAGCCGATCCGAAGCTGGCGGCACTGCTAGGGGCTTTGGGTGCTGCCGGCGCTGCCGACGCCGTCGCCTCCGGCCGGGCGGCCGTCGCGGCGCCACCGTCTGTGGCGGGTGGCGCTGCCGGCGGCGCTGCGACGCTGACGCTGTCGCCGTCAGCAGCGACGCCGTTAGCACCGCGCTCGCTGTCGCCGTCGGCATCCCACATCATGAAGTCAAACACGTTACCGATGCGGCCGTCGGCGGCGCCGGCGCCATCGGCGGCGGCGGCGCAGCCGGTGGCCCACGCCACGTCCGCGCCGTCACCGCCACCGCCGCTGCCGGGAACGTCCTCTTCCCACGAGCCGTATCCGCCATCCGCGTCCTGACCGGAGCCACCCATTCTGTCGGCCCCGGGCGTCGACGTCTGTGCCGGCGAATCCATCGCAGGCGGCTCTTCGTCGGCGGCTGGCTGCTTGCCGCCGGCGCCCGCCAGAGCCAGGAGGCGTGCGAAGGCAGGCACCTGTGGCACAGGGCGGTCAGGGCGCGGGGCGCGGTTGGGTCCGAGAGCATCAATACGATGGATACGATGCTTCACGCCCTAAGCGCCGCCCCTGCGCCGCTGGGAGGCTCGCACGTCACATGTGTGACATCAATTTGAAGGCATCTTCTCTTCCCGCACCGCGCACCTTCTTGGCCCCCGCCAGGGAGGCCCCTGACAGCGTCAGCCCCTGGTTGAGCATGCCCCGGGCGCTGCCCTTGGCCGCTGCGCCGGCGCCCGCCGCCGCGCGTCCTCGGCCGTCGCCCGCCGCCCTGGCCTTGGAAGCCCGCTGCGCCGAAGCGGCGGCCGGCGCAGGCGCCGGCTTGGTCTGCGCCGGCTTGGTCACGGCTGGCGTAGCAGCACCGGCGCCATCGGCCGGGGCGGGAGCGGGCGGTGTGGGCATGGCGAAAGAGGGCGCCGCCAGCGCTGGTGCCTCCATCATCACTTGCGGCCGTGGCGCCGCCACGGCTGCCGCTGATGGCGCCGCGCTACCGCCGCCGACGGCGGCGTCACGGCGGCGCTTGCCGCGTTGCGATGCGCCCGCGCCCGGCCGCTGCTGGAAGGCGGCAGTGGCGGCGACGGCCGCGCCCCCGACACCGCCGTTAGCGACGCCGTCGGCTCTGGCCACGGGCTGCGGGCACGGCGACGGCTGAAGCGCGCCGTCACCCGCCCCGCCGCTGCCGGCCCGCTCCTCCCCCTCCCCCTCGCCACCCTCCTCGATCCCATCCACCTCGTCCTCCCCACCCAGGCCGCCATCCAGCGAACCAGCGGAGCCTGCAAGCCCCGCTCCCGCGCCGACGCCGCCCACAGCCGTGCCGCCGGCCCCGGTGGGCGATGGCAGCAGCTGCAGCGACCCTTGGGTCAGACCCAGGCGGGCCGAGGCGTGCACGTCCAGGCCGCAGGTGCGCTCCACGATGAGGCAGGCCAGGAGGTGGCGGTGGGGGCCCGGGGCGGGGCCGGAGCCCGAGGGGGAGGAGGGCGAGGGCGAGGAGGAAGGCGGCAGCGGCGGCAGCGTGACGGTGAGCTGCGGGGTTGGAGGGGCGGCGAGGGAAGGGCGGGAAGGGGGCGCAGGTCAAGGGCTGGAGACGTCTGGTACGCTCTCCCCTTGGGTCTGCGGTGCCCCGTGAAAATTTGATGTGAGGGGCGACGGGGCATGTGCAGGAGGCGTTTGGGTGCGTATTGGGTGTGGCCGCAGCCGGGTCTGCCGGGACCCAGTTGGCACTGCCCCTCTGCGCGGCGCTGGCGCTGGCGGGGGCCTCACCCTGTAGGGCGAGGGGAAGGCCTCCACGGTGAGCCGCTCGCGGCGCAGCAGGCCGTCGGAGGAGGCGCAGCCCACCAGCAGGTGCGCGGGGGTGCGGCAGGAGGGGTCGCCCGGCTCGCCCAGCCTGGGGTCGGGAGGGGGGCGCAGGCGGCGGGAGGAGGCGGGGGGAGGTGGCGGGCACGGGGTCAGCACAGGGGGGACGGGGAGGTCCCAGGACCTGTCAGATTGCAGCCGTTGCCGTCCCTGATCCCTGCCCCTCAAAGACTGGCACGGCGACATCCGTCACACGCCCTGCTCTCCGCACCCTGGCCACCCCGCCGCCCAGCCGCACCTGGCCAGCTCCACCTCGACCACCACCGGCCCGGCGCCGTGGCGGCCCGGGGCGTGGGGGGGCGGCCGC
>BDDC01000700.1:22264-47644 GCA_001662425.1 Chlamydomonas sphaeroides
CCCAGCACCGTGTTGCCTTGGGGAGGGGTGGTGGAATTGGGGGGGGGCCGAGGGGGCGGGAAGGGAGAGTGGGGCGGGGTTGGGGCTCGGGTTGAGGTTGGTGAGGAGGTCCTTGAGCACAGACAGAAGGGCAGGAAGGTCAAGGCGTGCTGGACCGGCGTCGTGTCGCTTTGGTGGAGTGGGGACTGGGTGGGTAAGAGGCCATGTGGAGTGCGTTGTGCCGGGCAGGGATCCCACGCCAGCGCAAGCTCAGACGCCCGGCCCCGAGCAAATGACCCCAGCCCCTGCCCTGCGCCCTGGCCCCACCAAAGGGGTACGCCTTTTGTGCCACCGCCTCGATGCGGCGGGGGTCGGCCGCCGCCAGCTGTCTCAGCCCACCCAGCCCCGCAGCCGCCAGCCGCTGCGCCAGAAGGCGACCAATGTCGGGCAGCTGCCGGGCGGCCTGATGGGGGTGGTGAGAGTGTAGATGTCATGGGCAGGGGCAAGGGACGGGGCTGGGTGAGGCGAGGAAGGAGCAGCGCGAGGCACGCGCTGGCAGACAGCCGGGCGTGGTCCTCCTGACTCCCAGGCCCCACTTGCTGGCTGCTGTCTTGACATGTTTTTGTAAGGCAACCGTGCTAGGCCAGGAACAATACCAATAGCAGGGCGCCCTGCCACGGTCCTCGCTTACCTGCTGGCTGTCGTCCCACATGCGCTGCCTGAGGCTCTTGGCCAGGCACAGCGCGTTGGCGGCCCCCGCCAGCGCCTGGCGGTGGCAGAAGTACCTGGTGCAGGGGTGGGAGCAGCGTTGGGCAGCGGAGGGTGCAGCGGTTTGGGGGGGGGGGATGGGCGGGCAGCCTACGGGTCCCAGACTACGTGCCCCAGCGTCCTTCCTGCCTCAAGCGCCTGCCTCCGTCGCACTATCCCAGCCCCTCCTCTCCTCCACGCCTCCCTTTCTACAGTTCCCACCACCCCGCCACTCACCTGGCCATGGCCCCCGCGATGCGCTGCCCCACCCGCAGCACGCCCTCCGCCTCCTGCCGCATCGCATAGTCCAAAGTGTCGCTGGCGCCGTCGGACAGCGCTTCGTTGACCTGGGGGGGAGGGCGGGGAGAAGGCGGGGAGGCGGGGAAGGAAAGGGGAGAGGGGAGGGTTCGAGACAAGGTGCGCGGCGCCGGACTATGGGCGGGCGCAGTTGAGCACTATGACGAGGGGCACGTCCGAATCAGCCTGCGCCGAAATGACCAAGTCCCCGGGCCACCCATCCCCTCCCTCGGCCAAGGCCCCACTTGTTGACCCCAGTGGCTTGACTGATGGTCACTACACACTACGAATCACGACCGTGACCGTACCAGGATGAAGATCTTCTCGGTGGCCTTGCTGATGCGGTCCTTGGGCTTGGGGGGGCCGCCGCCTGGCCGCGGCGGGCCGTCAGCGGGCACCGGGTATCGTATGGCCCCCGGCCCCGCCGCCCGCTTGTTAATGTCATTGAGCACCTTCTTCTCCGACCTTTGGGGAAGGGCCGCAGCAGGATGGCGGCAGGAGCTGAAAGAATGTGTGAAGTCAACAGCCGGCGACCCGTCAAATGGGGCGTCAGGGGTGGGGTGGCGGCGTTGCAAAGGGGGGTGGCGGGGCCAGGAGGGCGGCTGTAGGCGCACACCGCATGTGCGGTCGCAGCAAGTGCACCGCAATCGAGCAGGGGCATGACCTGGCGTTGAGCTACCTCCCAGGCGCTGCGTCTGGGGCCTGGCAAGGCAGGGGCGGCCCCGCGCATCCGGCCTGGCCGCCGCACCAAGAGCTGACGGCCAAACGTGCCCCTGCCCTGCCCCCTTCCCTCTGCCCACCCCCCAACCCCACACCTCCTCAGCCGGATGTTGCCGTCCCGTACCGCCCGGCCCCCGGCTCCGACCCCTCCATTGCAACCTCTCCCCGTGCCCCTGCCCCAGCCCCGCACCTCCTCAGCCGGATGTTGCCAAACTCCTGCGCCACTGCGATGACCCGCAGCAGGGCCATCATGCCGGCGTGCGGCGGCACCTGGGCAGGGGGCCAGCAGGCGGGGGGCTGTGAGGCGTGTCCGCCGTAGAGCGCCGAGGACCATGGCTTGCCATGGCGCATTCCGCAACCTCTTTGCCCTTTCTTTCCCTTTCCTCCCCTAGCCTCGCCCCTCTACCTCCGTGATGGCGGCCATGGTGCCCAGCCGCAGGTAGCTGTGCGCCATGATGCGGCCCGGCTCCAGCGGGCTCAGGCCGCCGCTGGAGGGGTCGCAGGCCAGCTGGGGGCAGGGGGCGGCGGGGAGCTCACGTTGGGCCGGGGAAGGAGGCAGCAGGGTGTGGGCGCGCGCCGGGCTGGGGCGCGAAGGCATGGCGGCCGCATCAAGGGGGATGCCGAGGCGGTGCGCCGGTCCCGCCGCCTCACGCTCCTCCGGCCGCCCGCCACCCAGAACACGTACCAGGCCGATGCCCGTGAGCCGCTCCACCGCCGCCCCCAGCAGTCGCTGCTCCAGCCAGGCGTCGTAGGCGGGCTGCGAGGCGGCGGCGCCGGGCGGGAGGTCCAGGCCGTAGAAGCGGGGCGCCTTGCGGGCCTGTGGGGCGATGGGCGGAGGGATGTCTGATACGGAGGGAGGACGGCGTTGGGGACCAGGAGCGGAGGCGCAGATGTGCCTGCAGGTACTGAGCAGCACCCGGCAGCGTGTGCTGGCCTTGGCGCCCCTGACCTACGAGCTAGCCCCCGGTTCCCCACCCCGTCCCCCCGGCCCCTGTAGTCTCCGCGCACCCGGATGTACAGGAAGGTGGTGCGGAGCCACTCCAAAGCCGTGGCGCGGTCCTAGGGAGGAAGGGGTTGAAAGGAAGATGGAGGGAGTCGCAGCAGAGGAGATGCGCACGCAATCCGCGGCCAAGGCAGCGGCTGCGGCTACACAGCCCTCCTGCCGCTGTCAGAGCGCCGCCACCGCAACCCGCCTCCTTCCCAACTCGCGCCCTCCCCACCTGGCCCCCCTCCTCCGCACCCGCTCACCCGCACCGTGCCCAGCACCACCTCTGCGTTGAGGTGCTCCGCAAACGCCTCATGCAGGCATGACTCCACCGGCTCGGAGCCGGACAGCAGGTTGGCGTAGCGGTCGTAGGTCTGGTGTGGTGACGATGGGGAGGCGGCAGGCCGGAGGCGGGAGGGTACGGTAAAGGAGGCACCCAGGTAGAGCCTAGAGCGCACCAAGGTTCAGCCCCTGCGTGGGTCGTGCGTCACGCCCGCTGCATGCGCCCCAAGATGTGTGATACCCGTATTACCCCTTTCCCCCAATGCCCGCCCTGCCCCGCCGCACCTCCTTCTGCGTCATGATCACGGCCACGCCCTCGGTGTCGAACTGCGGCCGACCCGCGCGGCCCACCATCTAGGGGGATAGCGGTAACAGCGGGGATGGTAGGCGCCGGTGACGAAGGCCACGGCGAGGGAGTTGGGACGGCGGGACAGTCAGGCCGCCCCTCATCGACCAACACGTGCACGCTGGTCCGCATCCATCCCACCAACCCACGCACCTGCAGGCACACGCTCCTGTCGTACTCGCGGTACCCAGTGCCGCCCGCGCCGCCCTCATCGCCGCCGCCGCCCTCCGAGCCGCAGTACCTGCCATTCACGCAGCGGCCAGGCGCGACAGAACGGCGGGTTTTGCACTTCGCGATCTCTCTCCTCCTCTCACTCTCCCTACTCCCCTACTCCCCTCCCTCCCTTACCCTCTCCGCCCTCAACTCCCCCACCCCACCCTGTGTTGCAAATGTCTCCCTTCCCTATCCCCTCCCCACCCGCCACCACCTGCGCGTGCCGCGTAGCACCACCAGGTGCGCGGGCAGGTTGACGCCCAGCGCCAGGGTGGAGGTGCTGCACAGGACCTGCGATGGGAGTGGCGGGACAGCGGCACGAATACGTGAGACGGCGCTGGCGCGCGGCGGGGTTGCACGTGCTGCGATTCAGTTGTCCAGCGGCCGGCGCACTGCCCGCAAGCCGCTCCCAGCGCGTCACCTTCACCTGCCCCGCTCCATCGCCCGTTGACTGTGCCTGCAAGTCCTCCCCTCAGACTGCCAGCCGCCCACAGCGCATCCCCCCCACCTGCCCAACCCGCCGCCCCACGAGGCACGTACCCACACACCCGCCTTACCCCGCCCCCTCCCCCCTCACCGGCAGGTCCCCCGCCAGGAAGAGCGCCTCCACGGCGTCCCGCTGGGGCCCCTCCATGGCGGCATTGTGGAAGCCCACCCCCGACAGCAGGCACGACTGCAGGCGGCAGGGCAAGGGGAGGAGGGGAGGAGTGGTGATGATTTGACGCAGCGGCGGCGGCGGGTTGGACCGCGCGCCGGGCGCGAAGGGGAAGATGGAGGTATCAAGCGCAGGCATGACTAGCTAGGCCTGGGCCTCGTGGCCAAATATTGCGGCCGCTGTGTCGGGCCTTGCCCCGGCAAACCATCTCTCCCCGCACCTGCAGCTGCTTGTTGGCGGCCACCCCGCGGGCCACCGCCGCCAGCCGCTCGCCGTGCGCCGCGTCACGCACGTACGCGCTGCGGGGGCGGCCCTGCGCGGCCTCACGGGCCAGGTGCACGGCGCTTTCCACCGTGCCCTTACGGGAGCTGTTGCGGGGGAGGGTGGCGAGGGAGGGGGGAGGGGGGAGGAGGAGGGCAGCAGAACATGGACACGGAGGGGCGGCAGGGCCAGAAAGGGGCAGGAGCGGGGCTAAGGCCACAGCGGTCGGGGAGACGTGGTGCATCGCGGCATGACAAGCCGGCTATGGAAAGCCCCCTGGCCCCTCCTCGTCCTGGTACACATCCTTTTCTTCCACTACGCGTACGCATCCCACCCCACCTGCAGAACACCAGCGTGGGTTTGCCGGAGCTGAACTCGGCCACCACCGCCGCCAGGTAGGAGTCCAGGCGCCGCTCAAAGAGGAAGTCGTTCTTGCAGGGCACGTAGGTGCGCACCACGGTGCGCAGCTTGACGGGCCGCATCTCCTCGCCTGATGAGAGGGGGCGGGCCGGAGGGAAGGGCACCGGGTGCAGGTAGCGGGAGGCCGACGTGGCGATGTTACGGTTTTGGAGGGTTACTGTGCGTGCCGTGCCGTGGCGTACCGACCGTAGCGATTGCGGCCACCTGGGTCGCCTGGCCTCGAGCCACCCTCACGCATGGCATCAACGCCAACGCACCGTACACCTTGAGCCCCTCGGGCGGCACCCTCAGCCACGTCGCCACATCGGCCACGTTGGGTATGGTGGCGGACACCGCCACCAGCCGCAGCCGGGAGACGGCGTGCTGCGGGGCAGGGGCGGGAAGCAGGCGATGGCAGGGATGGCGGCAAAGCAGGGTCCGGTCCGCAGACGCCTTCCGCATCTCCTTGCACGCAGACGGTGTACAAACCCAATACGCGCCAATGGGGCCCAGCCAGCCCAGCGCCAACCGGCTCCCCTCCCGGCCCCCGGGCCGCCGCACCTCCGCCAGCTGCGGCCAGGCCGCCAGGCACCTGAAGCGCGCCACCACGCCCGCTTCCAGCGCGCTGCCGCGCTCCGGCTCGTGCAGCAGGTGCACCTCGTCGATGAGCACCAGCGCGATCTGGGGGCGGGGGGTGAGGGTTATGCAAGGGGGTGAAGAACAGGCTACACTTGCGGGAAGTGCTGCTCACGAAAGCATTTGGGCACCAAAGAGATGTATGTGCGAGGGAGTTTTGGGAGGACCGGAGACGGCAGAGCGCGACATAGGATAGGTGAGGTGAGGCACACGGGTGTGGGGTCGGGAGAGCCGAGAGCACAGCCCTGCGCATCCGTGCTCCCGTGTTACGGTATGCCCGGCCTGTGGCTCCACGCTGCCTCACGCGGACCCCCTGCCTCACGTCGCTGAGGAAGGTGGCCGCCCGGTTCTGCTCGCTGAGCTTGCGGCTGATGGCGTCCAGCTTCTCGGGTGTGGTGCACAGCACGTCAGCAGACTCTAGCTCGGAGGCGGACGGCTCCGCGTCGCCGCTCAGCTCCAGCACGCTCAGACCAAGCAGCCGCCCGAACCTGGGCAGGAGGGAGCGGGCAGGCAGGTGGGGGCGGCGAGGGAGGTGATGGGGGATGAGAATATGGAAAGCAGCGCGTGGACAAGGACGGTGAGGGTAGCTGGGCATCGCGCACCTACCCAGCCCGCGGGTCGCGGTCGGCTGGGGTGGCGTAGACGGGCGAGGCCGGCGGCTTGTACAGCGTGTTGCCTTGTCCCGGCCCTTCCCCTTCCCCGCCCGCTCCCTGCCCCACCTGGCCTGCCAGTCCTTGCACTTTTCCTGCACCAGTGCCCGCAGCGGCGCCACGTAGACCGCCTTGGCCGTGCCGCGCAGCGGCCGCAGCGCGCCGCCCCCTCCTGCCGCTGCTCCGCCTCCCTCGCTTCCTCCGCCAGTCACCGGCTGCAGGAAGCCGCCCAGCAGCCGCAGCAGCGCCAGCTCCATGACCACGGTCTTGCCGGAACCCGTGGGCGCGGACACCACCTATTGGAGAGGGGAGGGTTTCAAAGGGAGCGAGGCGTGGGGGGGAAGGGCACGGCATGTGGGTCGGGCAGGGTTGTGGCCAGGCGATGGCAGCGGGGTAAGGGTGCCCGGGAACCGGGGATGCCCGGTTTTGTGTGCAAGCTGGGCTGACTTGGCTCGCGAGCTGGCTTCTGCAGGCCCCAGCTCATCGGTGCCCCTGACCCCGAACAGTCCCCGACAGGGCCACGGCCGTACCATGTTGGCGTCGGAGCCGTAGGCTGCGGCAAAGCACTCGGACTGCACCGGGTTGAAATACCTGCCAGGTAGCACCAGGTGGTGGAGGGGGATGAATACACAAGGATTACGGAGTTGGGACGCATTCGGAGCCTGGCTTAGTTGCGTGGTCGGGCAT
This sequence comes from Chlamydomonas sphaeroides, assembly GCA_001662425.1. NCBI lineage: Eukaryota > Viridiplantae > Chlorophyta > Chlorophyceae > Chlamydomonadales > Chlamydomonadaceae > Chlamydomonas > Chlamydomonas sphaeroides. The sequence goes on from BDDC01000700.1 coordinate 29,122, forward strand.
GCGCGCCTCAGCAGAGGCCGACCCACATGACTTCAGCATGCCCAGCTGCGCTTCATGGGCACCCATGCGGATGCCTGGCACAGCGCCCGCCCGCCCAACCCACATTCATCCCCAACCCACATTCATCCTCGCCCTCACCTGAAGCTCGTGAACAGCGGCTGGAAGGCGGCGGGCAGGTCCCTCACAGCCACCAGCTTGTCGTCGCCGGGAGGCCCGCCGGCGCCGCCGGCGCCAGGACCAGCAGCCCGGCCCTCGCTACCGCCGCCGCCGCCGGGCGTAGGCCTGGCCCAGGCGGCGGGCGCGGGTGGACCGGTGCCGTCACTGCCGTTGTGCATGGTCTGACTGAGGCCGTACCCTGCCGGCCCAAAGTCTGGGCCTTGGCCCTGGCTTGGGCCATGGCCGGCGCCAATGCCAAAATGGCCGCCGGCCGGAGCTCCGCCTGGCCGCGCCGGCTGCTGCTGGCCTAAGTAGAGCCCACTGCGCTGCGAGGGGTCCCGCGTGCCGTGGCCACAGCCGTCATCCTGATCGTAGTTGCCGAGTTGCGGCTGGGTGTGAGGAGCGGGCTGCTGCTGCGGTGGCTGCTGATATGAAGGGTGCGGGAAGCGGGGCTGCGACTGCTGCGAGTAGCTCTGCGAGGGCGGCGGCCCCATGTGGGTCGGCAGCGGCCGGGGTGGCATCATGCGCTGCTGCTGCTGCGGCTGCTGTGGTCCCTGGCTGCTGAAGCCAGGAGGTGGCATGTAAGGCTGCTCCTGCTGCCCGTATGGGGGCCGGCCGGCAGCCCAAGAGCCGCCCGCCTGGCTGCCGCCCTTGGACTGGGTGCCCCACCCAGCGTTCGCCGGAGACGGCCGGCCATGTGGGTCGGGGCCGAATTCCCCCGGATGGCCGCCAATTGTACAACCCGGACCGCTGCCATAGCCGTAGGCATCACTGCTTCCGAACTCCCCGCTGTCGCCCTCATAGGAAGGGCCCGCCATGCCGCTGTGGCCATCGCATAGTCCGACACCAAGCCGCTGGCTGCCAAGCTGCGAGCCGTACGCGGCAGGATGCTGGCCCGCACCACCATTGTAGCCTTGCGGGCGCTGGTCGGCCTCTGACGGGCCCCAACCTGGCGCGCCTCCGCAGGTCGGCCCACGACCTTGCTGCTGGCCTCCGTAAGGTGGCCCGGCGGGTTGCGACGGCAGATACTGTGATCCGCCAGGGCCATTCCAGCCCCCGCGACCGTGCATAGAGGCCTGTAAAGGCAGTAAGGCGAGCATTGGCTGTCAGCGAAGGTTGGCATGCGGGCTGTCGACATCTGCGCGACACCCGTCGACCCTACGAACACGCCGACGCAGCGGGCAACGCCGTATCGGGGCTATATGCGCATCTTGAGTCGCCCTTAGCTTGCGGTGGTCCTCGTATGCCCTTACGTCGTCGCGAAGCCGACTTGTCGCGGCCGGCCGGTCGATGATGGTTCACCGACCTGCACAGTTTCGCGATATGAGCAGCACGGGGGTGTAGGCCGTGCGCTTATCTGACTAGTCTTGTAACTTGCAAGCTCAGGGCGCACGCGGAGCAGCAACCGGCAGTCTTGCCAATTTCCAGCTTGGTCGCGACCTGCCATGTACAGAAACGTTATGCGCGCAAGATAGTTACAGGCTACTCGTCCGTGTTCATCTGAGGCCTTTCCGCCGGGAAGGCCTTTGCGTACGGCGCCCAAACACACACGACCCCAACACGACCCGTCCACCATCCAATCATGGCAGATGCCTCCTGGTACTTCGGTTACCGCGTGCCACGCCTAAATTCCACACGGAAAATGCCGTATGTGGCAGTCCCGTGCCCTCCTGCATACACATGCAGTGGCATGCAGCGCATTCGCGTGTTGGTTCCTGCCCCTGCCCTGCAGCCCAGCCCCGCACACCGCACGCCGACCCACGCCTTCGCCAGTACAGTCGTACGGTGGCCTCGCACGCCCCCACCAAGCATAACGCGTAAGCCGAGTCACTGCCATATCCCGCTGCCACAGCCGCCACCACCAACAGCCTAGCGCAGCTCGCGCGTCGCCTCATCGGCACGACTTGCAGCCGCTCGTGCCGCAGCTCGCGGCGGCGGCCGCCAGCTGCTCCTTCGACAGGAAAACAGGCGCAGTGGGCGTGGCGGCCGGCGAGAAGGCCTCCTTGCAGTTGTCCACGCAGCCGTGGTTCCAGGGGTTGATGAACGAGTGCCCATCGGGCGACTGCAGGTACCTGTCGGGTGAGGCGGGCATTGGGACAAAGGGGCGCCACGTGTAGTCAGCCATGTGTGCGGCTACTTCGGCTGGCGTCTGTCGCCGACCCACATTGGGCGTCAGCTCCGCGGCCTAGTCGACAACCGTCGCATAATTTCCCGGGGCACACGCCCGACCCACATCACGCAACGCTGCAGCAGTCCGCCCAATCCTCGGATTCCCGCAACCATGACTAAACAGGCCTGGGCCCCGCCCCGGGGCTGCCCGCACCTGTAACGGTGCCAGTTAGCGAGCTCGTTGGTGGTGACGTTGCGCGCCACCTGGCTGGCCTGCGCGATCGCCAGCGCCGCCACCGACAGCCCCACGAAAACGTCCGTCACCTCGAACACAATCATCCACACCAGGCTCCCCGGGTGCCAGCGCGGGTTGGCCACGTGCCGGTTGATCTGCGGGGTGGGACGCGGGCGATGGCCGGCCGCACACTGGTTAGCCCCGCTCGCTCGCTCCCCGCTCGGCAGCCATGCAGCAGCCCGGCGCCCGGCTTCACGCCAGCTAAAGGCCCGGTGCAAGGCCCGGGCTGAGCCGAGGCCCGGTCGCACCTGGATGACGCCCACCACGGCAGACGCGACCATGGCGTAAAGGGCCACCCACAGGAAGGCCAAGAACAGGTGACGGTTGCCCTTGCCGATGGCGTTGCCCACCCAGGGGCAGAAGTGGTCGAACACCTGAAGGGTGAGGGGCGTGGCCACCGGCGCTCAGGCAGCAAGACAGGGTTGGAACCCCCCCAATTGACTGCCTTGGTCATGTGGGTCAGACACGTCCCACGTTGCACTCCCAATACTTGTGTATTCCATCTACGGTATGCGAGCTCTCTGCTGAGGCTGCTGCTGCTGACGACTCCGGTCACGTGGGTCGGCCGTATGTGGTCCCGCCGCCACGGTCCCCATACAGCATGCTGCCAAAGCCAACTGGGCGTCCCTACATCCGTGCTGCGCACGCCTTCGATCAGGCATTGGGCAGCCCGTACCCCAGCCGCTCCACCTGGCCCGAACACAGCCTGGCCAGCCCCGCTTCCCGGATAAGAAAGCGCACCTCGATGCAGCGGTTGGTGACTGAGCAGTGCTTGGCGCGCAGCGGCCGCACGATGCGGCACGTGACGCACAGCTGCTGCCAGTTGCCGGCCCACAGCGCCGGCGAGTCGAGCAGCCTGCCGTGGGCGTAGCGCCCCTCGCGCCCGCCCGCCACCGCCGTGCCCGCGCCGTTGCCCGCGCCCGCGCCGCCGCTGCGCTGCACCGCCGCCATGCTGATGCTGCTGCTCGTGGCCCCGCCCCCACCCAGCAGCGCCGTCGACGAGCCCTCCTCCGCCGCCACGTCCGCACCGGGGCCTCCGCCCGCGCCGCCACCGTTGGCGCGCTTGCTGCTGCCCGCCGAGGACGCCTCCCAGCCCATGGGGATGAACCCCGGGTCGCTCGTGGTGACCCGGTACAGCAGCATGAGCGCAATGGAGCCGCTAACAGGCACGGTCCAGCTCCAGAAGCGCAGGCTGGCGCTCATGGACGGCTCCATCACCTTGGGTGAAAGAGGCAGGGGGGAGGAGAGGGGAGGGTCGGGAAGCAGGAACGACACGCTTGTGCGCGCGGGCGCGTGTGCATTGTCGAGCGGTTGGCGCCGAACCGGCTCAGCGGACAGGGAAAAGGGTCAAGGGGCCGTGCATTAAATGTAAGGCGACGATGGCTTGCACCAGCCTTCCGCAACCCTGCTCACCTTGTACATGAATAGGCTGACGAGGCCAATGATCAGCGCCCAGATGAAGGGGCACAGCTGCGTGGACACCAGCCAGCCCAGCGCGCCGTGCTTGCCGAACACGCCTCCCGCACCGGCGGGCGGCGGCTCGTGCTTGGCCTTGTACTCGGCCAGGTGCAGGCCCAGGTAGCGGTGGCCCTTGTCAATGGCCAGCTGCGCAGGCGTGGAGCCGGTCACGTCCGTGTAGGACAGCACACAGGAAGATCCGCCCTGCAGGGTCGGGTCGGGTCGAACAGGTCTAGGGTCGGACGGGTCAAGGTGCTGCAGGTCCGGGAGCGGCATTCGCAGCTGGGAGGCGCGCGGCCGGCGTTGCCACTGGTGACCCGGCTGAAGCGCGGGAAAGCGTATGAGAGACGTAGCAGCGTTGCAGCGTGACGGCGTTTACGGTGCCGCACCTGCAGCAGGATGGTGCACGACTCGCCGTTGCCCTTGATGGCCGCCCAGTGCAGCGGCGTGCAGCCCTCCTTGTCCGCCAGCGTGTAGCGCGAGTCCAGCACCAGCAACAGCCGGATGGTGTCCGCGAAGCCTGCGGATGAGGTTGGGGTGTCAAGCAATTATGGATGCTGTGATAGTGTGCAAGCCAGCACCTGCTGGCACGCGCCTCGGAGGGCATGGTCCGGTCAGCCGACGCCGTGTTCACTTCCCGTGCCGAATTCCTCACCCCCTCCCCTGCCCCCGCCGCCGTCGCCCACCCTTGTAAGCTGCCCAGTGCAGCGACGTGCGACCGTCGGTGTCGGGGATGTCCACGTCCACGTTCCACCGCAGCGCCAGGTGGTAGAGCACAGCTGTTTGCCCATACTGCGCCGCTACGTGCGCCACGGTATAGCCTCGGTTGTCGCGAGCCTCGGGGTCCGCGTTGTGGCGTAGCAGGGTCTCGATTACAGGCAGACTCCCGCGCACCGCGGCCCAATGCAGCGCAGTCTGGCCGGTGTGATCCGCGGCATTTATGAGAGCTCCATGCTGGAGCAGATACGTCGTCTCAGGCACGCGGTTGTTCAGCGCAGCCCACTGAAGCGGGTGATAGCCGTTCTCGTCCGGCTTGTTCACGCTGGCTGCATCCGTGTCGATGAACTGCTTAAGCTTATCGAAGTCACCATACGCACAGGCCTTGCTGAGCGTGTCGATAGCTTCGCCAGCTGCGGATGCCTTCTTGTCTGCCATGCCTGCCCTGCCTTCGCGCGCAGGCAGCGCCCTAGCTCCACGCCAGTTTCAGGTTTTGGCAACTCCTATCTGAGTTGGAGGTGCTAAGGGCCGCTGCGGCGTATCGGCGCGAACAAGCGAAGATCGACACCGTAGGACGTGGCTGCCGTTAACAATCACGCGCCAGACGCGAACTATTAAAGCAAGGTAGGAGTGATGTAGGAGGCGCAGCTAATATAATCGCGTGTGCCAGTCAACGGGTCTGCAGAACGGAGAGGCTAAGCGATCAGGCGAACGTCGGAACGTGCAATGTATGTGCACACCCGCGTATCTGGTTCGGGTGCTAGTGCCGCGCTTAGGACGGCATGGCGGAGCGCGCAAACCCAAGCACACGCCATGGGAGCCCCGCTTACCTCCCTCCCTCCTTGTGACTTGGAGTGGCCAATCCGACCCGCCACCCCGTTGTGTATATACGATGGCAAGGAAATCGACCTATATCCAAGTCCCTGCGCGAAAACAGCACAGCAGGTTCCTGCCCACGCCTCGTCAGTTGGCTGACGCACGGACGTCTGCTGCACGCGTGTCTGCCGCTCGCCGCAGGAGGCGTCCTGGCTCGCCGACTTGGCGCACGCATGTTTGTCCCTCGTCAGTTGACCGCTACCAGGACGCGCACACTGCACAATGCTCCACAAGAGTTTGGACATCCACGAAACCCGCGGTCCCGAGCTGTCAACCGTAACGCCCTCGCCAGGCGCTCACACACCCAGGCGGCCGCGACTCCGGGGCATCAACTTAGCACCAAACCTCTGCATTCGAGCACCTCAGCGCGATGACGCGCCGGGGCCTCAGGTCCCCCCGGCGCTGCTGCTGGCCGCAGCGCCAGCAGCGCTGCCACCGCTCAACGGCCGCGGAGCCGCCGCTAGCCTGAGCTGGCGGCTGTCTCAGGTACCTTTATCTCTCTGACTTCCACGCTGGATGTAAATGGGAAGTTTGAGCTGGAACAGCGTAATCCACATGCCCCAGGCACTGGCCGCGCTGGCGTCTGTGTTGCTGGATGGAGTGTGTTGGAGGGAGCGGTCCGAACGGGAGGTCGGAAGCGAACGAGCGACCACGGAGCAGCTTCTTCCCATTGGACTGCTTGCCCTCAACGCCCGCTGTCCTCTCAACCACGCTGTCCCTGGGCGCGGCGTGCGAGAGCGACGTCGTAAGGTGGGAGGTAGGGAAAGGGCGGCCGGGGGGGCGCAGCACGCAGCAGTACAGCAGTTGTCGTGCCGCAGCACGGCGCGAGTCCGTGCGCTCCCTGTCGGCGGCTGTTGGTGGAAGGTGCTCAGTGGGGCTACACCGAAGCCCACCGACATTCGCGCGGCTTGCAGCCCCACCCCTGCGATATTGGCCGCCCGTTGATGTACCGAAGGCGGCAGCAGCGGCGGCAGCGGCAGCGGGCGGCGGTGTCAGGTGGGGCGAGCGGCGAGGGGCAGCCCGGGCAGAGCAGCACCAACCGGGTCAGCTGTGCTCCGCCCCTCACCCTGGCCACCCCCTCGGCACTCCGCTACAGATACTCACGCAGTGCCGCTATAACCCCATGCTCTGTGTGCCGCACGGGTATGCGCTCTCTCTCAAGAGCAGCGCATACCCTTCTGCTACCTGTGCAGCAAAATTTTAGCGCGAGGGAGGGATTGAGGGCGGCGCGGGCGTGTACTGCTGGAGGCGGGCCGCGCGTGTCTACGCATCGTTGCCGAGAGATGCAGAAGCGGTGCCACCCAAACACAACCATGTACGTAACCAAGTCGCAGAACTCAAGTACCACCGCCCTGAGATGAGAAGCTGAAAGCGGCCTGATCCCTCCCCATCCGTCCCGTCCCAACGTCAGCCTACGCCACTACGCCTGACAGGTTCGCGACCCCTCCTTAAAGTAGTTGGAGAGTTTCCTGCGACTTGACTTTGTGCGCGGCTGCGGTGAGCATCAGTACGGGCGCAGGTGAAGTCGGGGGGGGCGGGGGGGGGCAAGGCGGCACGCGTGTTAAACGTGAGCTAAAACAGCAGACGCTCTAATGCAGCCACACAGAATTACGTCCGTATTCAGTTCGCATACTGCATTACTGCCCTGAGACCGCGATACATCGCCCAGATACTTTGCCGATACTCCTCGCTGCTCAGCCCCGGTGGCCTGCGAACACGCGACAACTTCATCTGGAACGTAAAAATCGCTAGAGCTGCTTAAACGTTGGGAAGCTAGCGAAAACCGGCATTGCCTCACGAGGACGCACGGGAAAGCCAAGCAGCGAAGCAGAATACCTGTGCCGGTATGTGACACTGTACTGTGAAGCCTTCGAGCATCGACGGGCCTCGGCTTCGAGTGATGGTCTTGCAAATAGCTTTCTTGTTGAGGGTGGCGCAGTTCCAGTCAAAACGCGCACCTTGTTGATGGTTTAGCGTAACAGCTGCGCCTCGGGAGTTTTTTCGGGGTTTGCGGCCCCAGCTTGGCCCTGGACGTCTGACACGCTACCCTGCGCAGGCATACGCCCACTGCCAGAGCAGTATGGCGGCCAGCGTGGCAGCACCTGTGGCTCCACAAGATAGCACGCGGCCCTCAGAGCGGCCCGTGCTGTATGCTGCCGGCACGTACTGGGACCACCGCTACGCGGGGCCTACCAAGACGTTCGACTGGTGTGTATGCGTATGTTGCCATCCTACTGCCATCAGTTCAGAGCCCTTATGTCACTCGAACTCGAGCGTCCTGACCTTCTGAACGATGTTCATGTCTGTGTGGCCCTACGCAGGTTCTACAACTACCCCGCCGTGGCGTCGCTCATCCGCAGCCACCTGCCCGCCGGCGAGCGATGCCTGCACGTGGGCTGCGGCAACAGCGCGCTGCAGGCGGGCATGGCGGCGGACGGCTTCTCCGTCACGAACGTGAGCCCACTGAGCGAGGCCGGCCTCCGGGGCTCACCTTGCTCCGCCAGCGGGCCCCCCCGACGAATCCCGTTACCCTCTCATGCGTGTCCCTGCCCCCCTGCCCCCCTGGCCCCCTGCCCCGGCGCATTGTCCTGCAGGTGGACATTTCGCCGGTCGTCATCGAGCAGATGCGCAAGCAGCACGAGGTATGCGGCATGCCATGACCCATAGCCTGTCGGGCCAGCCAACCTGAGGTTCCCCATCCGCTATCCTGCGCCCAGGGCCTGCTGTCGCTCGAGTACCTGGTGGCCGACTGCTGCAGCATGCCGGAGCTGGCCAGTGGCAGGTGGGGCGGCGACCGCGGGATAGCTAGGAGGCCGGAGCGCAGCTTTGGAGGGTGCAGCCGGGGGTCCTACGCCATGCGGCCTGCAGTGCTCGTCTTTGGGGCCGGGGCGCACCACCATTACCGTTCTCACCACCTGCAGCTTGAGCAGCACCCTGGAGCAAGGCCTCGGCGCCGTGCTGCAGCTGGGTCCGCACATGCGCGTCGCCCCCGCAGGCGACCAATTTGTAGTGAAGGACGTCGCGAGGGCTTGAGTGTGGGCCGAGTGCAGTAGAACCCGTGCGGCAAAGCGAACTCGAGCACCGGCCCTGCCCCTGCCCACGCCTACGCCTACGCATGCCTGCCTTCCACCCACCTGCTCCTGCCCTGCCGCCCCCCAGCTTCGGCAGCTGCCTGGACAAGGGCACGCTGGACGCCGTGCTGTGTGGGGCTCACGGCTGCGCCGACGCGGCCCGGTACCTGGCGGAGATTGCGCGGTGGGTTGCCGAGGCGGCGTGCGGCCATGGGCACGGGACCCGGGGCCGGGGGTGCTGGGCGATGGGGTGCTGGACCGCAGCCGGGGGAACGGCGCCAGGGCTGGGCCATGGGTCGGGGAGCGGCTGCCGAGGCAGCCAGATGTCAAGGTACCGTCCAGCGCGCGGCGCGTTACCACCTGCTGCAGGACTTGCCGACGCCGCTCCCGCCCAGCTTGGTCCTGACGGCCGCCTGGCCATCCTCGGCCGCCCTCCACTTCCCCACACCCAAAGGCTACTGCGGCCGGGCGGTGCCTTCCTGCTCATCTCGCTGGGGGCGCCCGCGGCCCGGACCGAGCTGCTGACAAAGATGGGCTGGGGCGAGCCGCAGGTGGGGACCACGGGGGCATGCGACGGAATGGAGTGCGTGGCTAAAGCCATGTTGCTGGGGCCGTGTGGCTGGGGGAGGATAGCGGCTTGGACCGGCAAACATGCACGGGGGCCAGGGCCTGGCTGCGGACGCTGTGCCCTGGGCCAGCCTTGGGCCGGCCCTGGGCCAACTTTTGCCTGCCGTCCTCGCCCACTGCCGCCCTTCTCCTCCTGCACCCCTGCAGGCCCTGCTGCTGCCCAAGCCTCTGCTGTACCTGCAGAGCGAGGCCACCGCCAGTGGCCGCCCGCTGCCGGCCAAGTGCGCCGCCAACAAGGACGAGCCTATCCAGGCACGTCGCTGCGGCGGGGAGGGGCATGTGTATCCTGGCAGCTGGCACTGCACGGGGCTTGGCGCGTGTCGTGCCGCGTCACGGCTCCACTTCCACGTCCTCTTCTCGCGTCCGTGCTATCTTCCACCAACCTTTCCCATCTCCGCGTTCCATCCCGTGGGCCCAGCACCCACCGATCCTGTCGCCTGCTCCGTGTCCCTCTCCCCCCCACTGCAGTCCCTGGGCCCCTGGCCCGCCAGCCAGGCCATCGCCAACCTGGCATCTCTGGCCCTGGACCCCCGCGACTACTTCTTCGCCTATGTGCTATCCAAGCCAGGGGGGCCAGAGGAGGCGGGGGCGAGGCCGGCGGAGGCGGAGGGCAGCGGCACGGAGGACAGCTGCAACAGCCTCGACAACGCCACGGGAGTGGCGGCCGGGGGCGTCGAGGGCGAGCCCGGCCGGGAGCGCGGTACGGCACCCGAGAGTGAGGTTGAGCAGGCGGGGCCGGCTGCGCAGGAGGCGGCGCCGCGGGGACCGGTCGGCTGCGCTGAGGCCGGGGCGGCGGCGGAGGAGAAGGGGGTGGCGGAGGCTCCTGCTGCTGCTGGGTTGGAAGGTGTGCGGGAGGTTGGGGCGGGCGGCGGGCCGCCTGTGGAGGCCGCAGCGGCCGCCGAGCCGACCGGCCCGGGCGGACCGTGAGCCGCTTCGCTCAACGAGCCGGCCGCTGCGACCTCCGACGGCGCTGGGGGCAGGCCTTTGATTTGCTTGCTATGTCGCGTGCGAAGAACACGTCGTTTCTTCGCGTGCGCGGTTAGGAGCGCTGTAAACTCGACGGCTGAGGACTGGGCGGTGGACTGTCCGTCAGTCGCGCTGCGCTTTGATGGCCGCCGGGGCATCCGGCTGGCACTGCACGACATTGCTGCATGCTAGCTGTGCAGGCAGGGGTGCGTTGTGTGCGCCTGTTCGCGTGTGTCCGCCTGTCACTTGTGCGTCCGCCAGACCCCTGCGCGGGAACATGGCTGTTTGGGCGCCCTAGCTGGGACAGGGCTCTGTGCTCCTGCTTTTAATCTTGTGTGAGAGTGGGTCGGCCGGCACTTCCCGAGCGCATGCGCCGGTGAGCGCTTGCGGGGGTGCCAGTGCTGCTTTGTGACGCCCTCGTGCGTGTGGTGGTGGTGATGGCCGTTTAATTCGTGGTTGCGTTTGTGAGATTTGATGGTAGGGGTGCGGCCGATGATGTGCTGTGAGCTGTTAGCCTAAACTACTCCAAGTCTTAGTTATCGGGTGCTGACGGTTGAACGCATGCGAGGGTTAGGGCGTCGCCTCGTCCCCCGATCCGGGTGTCCATGTCCGCTTGCGTGGGGTTTTGGTATGCTGTGTGACGCGGGTGCTGTGTGACGCGGGTGCGGTGCGGTGCCTTATGCGTGCCGCGTCGCCATCTGTCGAGAGCGCCGTGAGCCTGCGGCTGGCGAGCAAGGCTGCGTACGTTGGCAGTGACAGATTCATCTGATACAGTCGGGTGATTGCCGGTGTGGCTAGCTGTACTTCTCCCCCACGTGGTTGTTTGTGGTGCTGCCACCGTTCCGTGTCGGGACCAGGAGGCCGCGTGGTGCGCGCTGTGGAGTGAGAAGAGTTGGTGAGAAGCGTAGCACAGATGCATCTATAATTCCAGCATAGCGATTTGAGTGTGCCGCCTGCGTTGCAACCGCCGAGTCCGTCCGAGTCCCGGAGAGGCACGTCGCTGTGTCGCTGTGTTGTTCATTGCTTGGCAGTACACCCGGGTGCCCTGGCGCTGTGGTCTCGCTCTTTTCTCATTCGCATCCGCAGGGGACTCGCTGTAACCCTGCTGGCACATGGCTAAGGCTGCCTTGCGCCCATCGAGCCAGCTGACGTGTTCTCTCAAGCGGGGGGGTCAAAGGGTGACTGGTGGGCCACGACCGCCACATGCTCGGCCTTTCGTCAGCCATGCATTGGCTACCCTGTGCTCTTAAGCTCTCGGCCTTGCGGTAATCAGAGGGACTGCTGCTGGCGTAAGGAAGGCCTCAGCAGATCACCGGCAATATGACGAGTGCGAGGTTATGGGCTTCGGCGCGGGTAACGTGTCAAAACACCATGCTTGCAGTAACCCTAGCGCGTTGTTTGTCGTGTGCGGTGCTCAATATTGCTTTGTTAGCGAGCTGATGCTCACACCTCATGCCCAAGGGCACGAGAAGCCGTACCTTACGAAAGCGCCTAGGCGTCAGCAACGACCTAACGCTGTCCAAGCGGCGACTGCTGCTGTGCCTCACGGCCGCGTCCGGCGTTCAGCCCAACCTGGCGCTGGCGGCCAAGGTGGCCGGCTGCGCGCTGCAGACGTCTGGCGCGCTGGGGGGTGGCCGCAACCAACGGCCAGCTGGAGGCCTGCCGGTGGCTGGCCGCCGGCGGCTGCTGGGCGGGTCAGGAGGCGCTGCGATCCGCGGCACGGCGCGGTCACCGGCACGTGTGCGCCTGGCTGCTGACCCGGAGCGAGCTTCTGCTACTGGTCGCTGAAATCGGCGGCGGAGGCCGCGCTGGAGGGCGGCCACCTGCCCCTGGCCGAGTGGCTGCTGCAGCAGCGCCCGGGCGCGCACGCGACGGGCGGCCTCAGCGCCATGGCGCGCCGCCTGAGCGACTGGGAGCGGCTCAGCCTCCTGACCGCTGCGGCCAGGGGCTACTGCCAGCTGCCCGCGCTGCGCAGCCTTGCCGATAGCCTCGGCATCACGCGGACCCAGGTGGCCGGCAGCATGTACGAATCGTGGCTGCTCACGGCCGCCGCCTCCGGCCCCACGGCCGACACGCCCCCCAAGTACGACTGGCTGCTGGCGGCGGAGCTGGGCTGCCGGCTGCTGGCCACATCCGACATTATCGGCGACGCCGTCCGCAACCGCCGGTGCTGCGACGGCAACACGCCCGCGCGGCTTGAGTGGCTCCGCGGTCGAGGCGTGCAAACCGTGCCGTCGGAGGAGCTGCTGTCGGCCGCTCGCGCGGGCAAGGCCGCGACCGCGGGGTACTCGCTGGCGCTCGGCGGCACCTCCGGGCTGCGGCCGATACGGCCCTTCTGGCTGCAGGAGGCGTGCTACGTCTGCATCCGCAGCTGTGACCGTCTGTTGCGGCCGCTGGCGGCCAGCGGCGCGCGGCTGAGCGCGGTCACGCTGCTAGCTGGAGCGCGGCGCGAGCGTGGCCGCGGCGCGCTGGGCGGTCGAGGCGCTGCTGCCGTGTGTGGCTGGGCAGCTCAGCGCGACTGAGCGGGCCTCGGTGGCTGTGTGGATAGCGCGCTGGGGCGACGCGGCCCTCATGGTCCGACTGGAGGAGGTGCTGACGCGCGCTGCGGCGGTGGCGGCGGACGGGGCTGGGAGTGTCGGCGGTGGGGCTGGCGCCGCTGCGCCGCCACAGCCGCAGTGGACGGCTGCGGCGGTCGCCGCTGCCGTGGGAGCTGGCTGCGAGGAGGCACTGCAGTGGCTGGTGGAGCAGCGCGGCGCGCCCTGGCCCGTGAGTCTATCTCGTCTGCGGCTGGCTCGGGTGTTTTGGGGGCAAGGGTGTGTGGGCAACGAGCCTCGGCATGAAAGCTGACCTGCGCGGCAGGCCCGCGACGTGCGTGGGCCTCAACACCGGCCAACCCGCTGGCCCCTGCCGCCCGCCCGCCCGCACCCGCACCCGCAGACGGGGCCCGACAACGCCGACCCGCTCACCGCAGCGGCTTGCTGCGGCGACCTGTCCACGCTGCGGGCGCTGCGGCGGCTGGGCTGCCCCTGGCGCGAGGGCACCCACGCTAGCGCTGCCAAGGGGGGCGCCCCGGCGAGGGCGCTGCAGCTGCTGCTGGACTTGGGCTGTCCTGCGGACTGACTCGTTGCAGTGGCTGTACAAGCGATTGCTGGCAGCAGGCAGGGCTGGCGGCCTTGGCCGGGACGTTCTGCCGCTAGCACGCTAGGTGGCTGCTGCGGACCGCCATGCGCAGGCAAGCAAGCATGCTTGGGCTGCCCGGGAGGTGAGCCAGCTGGGATTGTGGCGGGGGCGCGGTGCAGCTGTGTGGTGGCATGGGCGTGATCGGCGTGCACTGCTGTCGTCGATGCGGGTGGCCGGTTAAGCCGTTGACAGCGCCCTGCGCTAGCTGTGCATTCGTTGCTGCAGCCGGGTTTGCGTCGCTGGCTGGGCTGGGCTGGCGGTGGGCCGCTGGCAAATGCACCCGGCGAGAAAGCGTCTTGGCGCTTGGATGTTGTGCTGGAGTGACAGACTCTGGCCCTGATGCAAGCATCGCGCGTTGGAATCCCTTCCGCCATGGGCAAATGAGCAAGCCGGCAACGTCGAGCAGGTGACGCTGAGTTGTGCAGCGGCTGGAACTGATAAGCTTCTACTACGGCCGATCTTAAGGCGTCGTGCTTCTGGGGTGTAAGAGAGGTCAGGATAGGTGCGTGCCTGGACGGTGGAGCACGGTGGGCCTTGGGGTGGGTGGGTGGGGTTGTGTTGAAACTTCCCCAGCTGCGCATGGGTGCATGGCTCGCCCCCCAAAGAGGCCACCCTGACGAAACACACCGCGCGCGAAACACACCGCGCCAGCATGTTCATATGCCGTGTGCTGGTTGCGGCGTTCTGATGCTCTCACCAAACAGATAGATGCTGCCAAGAGTTCTCCCGCTTGCTCTGCCGATGCCGAATTTCGGCAAAGCTCGAGACCACCCAGAGAGCACCTCTTCAAGTAGCGGCGCAGCTCTGTACGGAATTTGTGCCAGGATATGCTGACATAGGCCGTTAGCAAAACAACTGACCTGGCTGCCGGTCGGCATGCTCCATGACAGCTGCGACTTCTAAGCTCGACCCCGTGTGGCAGAGTCTGCCGCTAGAAGTTGTTATCGCCGTTGGTGCTCGACTGCCTCGCAACGAGGTCGCTGGCACCTGGCGGCCGCTGTGCCGCGCCGCTCGGCAGCACTTCTCCGGCCCCGACCACACAACCATCCGGTTGTCCCAGTCCGTGCCAACCACTGCCTTCGCCGACAGATGGGCTGCTGTCGGCTCCATGCGGCCGTTGACACGTGTCAAGCGGCGCCGGCTCATCTCCCTGACGGGGGCCACCGGTGTCCTTTCCAACCTGGCGCTGGCGGTCGAGGTGGCCGGCTGCGCCCTGGACACGTCCGGCGCCATGGAGGCCGCCGCCGGTGCGGGCCAGCTGGAGGTCTGCCAGTGGCTGGCTGCCCGCGGCTGCCCGCTGGACTGCGCGGCCGTGCACGCAGGAGGCGCGGCAGCTCGGGCCGGCCACCGGCACATCAACGCCTGGCTCCTCGGCCCCGGCCGCTGCCGCTGGAGCCTCGACGACGTCACAGCCGCTCTGGCGGGCGGCCACCTGGCCTTGGCCGAGTGGCTGCTGGAGCAGCGCCCGGGTGGCCAGGCGGGCGACGCCGCGGACACCTGGGCAGCGCGGCCCGCCAGCCAGCGCATCGACCTGCTCACGGCTGCGGCCGAGGGCTGCTCGCTGCGCGACCTGCGCCGCCTGGCCGGGCTACTGCATGTCGAGCGCGAGGAGCTCAGCGCCGATCGGCTGGCTTTGGAATGTCTGCTGGAGGCGGCCGCCGCCAGCGCCTCGCCCGACTGGGCCGCCAAGTTAGAGTGGCTGGAATCGGAGCTGGGCTGCGACGCGCAGCAGCTGCTGGGCGCCGCGCTAGCCGTCGTGGAGAGCCGCAACTGCGCCGACGCCGACACGCCCGCGCGGCTGGAGTGGCTGCGCGCACGCGGCTGCTCGGTCCGGCTGCGAGCGATGTTCTTCACCGCGGCCCGCGCGGGCAAGGCGGCGACGGTGCGGTACCTGCTCGAGGGCGAGGTCGGCGAAGCGGGGCCCCTGACGCTGCAGTACATGAAGCACGTGTGCTACGCCTACACGGGACGCGACGCCGCGCTGCTGCCGGTGCTGGCGGCGCGCGGCGCGCCGCTGGACATAGCGACGCTGCTCGCGCGCTGCGGCAGCGCGGCCGTGGCGCGCTGGGCGGTGGACGCGCTCCTCCCTGGCGCGGCGGGTCAGCTGAGCTCCGCGGCTCGGGCGGCCGCCGCCGCGGGCTTGGCGCGCTGGGGCGACCTGGCTCTGCTGGTTCGCTTCGAGGAGGTGCTGCTGGGCGCCGCTGCAGGCGGCGCGGCGGCTGGCGGCGCGGCGGCAGGAGGCGGGGCAGCAGGAGGCGGGGCAGCAGGAGATGCGGCGGCAGGAGGCGAGGCTGAAGCCGGCGTACCGCTGCTGTGGACGGCTGAAGCAGTTGCGCGGGCTGCGGACGCGGGCTGCGAGGAGGCGCTCGAGTGGCTGGTGACGCAGCGAGGCGCGCCGTGGCCGGTAGGATGGCTTGGGCTGTGTGCGGGCTGCGGGGTGGGCAAGCGTGCCTGGTCAGGTGCCTGGGGTCGAGCCTCCAGGTGTGGGGCGACCGCTTGCACCGCGACACCTGGCTGCCCATCGCAGCGCAATCTTCCTGGCGCCAACCTTCCTGGCGCAGTGGGGCACACGGCTGCGGCTGCTGCCCCCCACAGACCTCGGGCCGCGCCGGCGCACGTAAGCTGGTGCACCCCTGCCCCTGCCCCACGCCCCCCAGGCGAGCGAGGTCGGCGGCGTCCACGTCGACGTGGTTCAGAACCTGCAGCTGTCCGCCACTCGCTCCGGCGACTGGGTCATGCTGCGTGCGCTGGCCCGGCTGGGTTGCCCCTGGGCGGGCGACACCTTGCTGCGCGCCGTTATGCTGCAGGCAGGTGCTGGGTGGGGCTGGTGTGCGACATCATGGCAAAGAGTTGGGTAAGAGTCAGTATGAGGTAGGGTAGTGCGTTCAGGGTTTGCATTACTGCATCCTCGCCAACGCTCTCTGCTGTGCAGCGACGGACATGATTGCATCATTTGGCTTGCCGAGTGCGTAGAAAAGATTGCATGATCCTTCACCAACGCGCCCTGTGGATTCCTGATTGCGCCGCCGTGCTGCCAGGTGCCGCTGCCGGCGCTGCGGCTGCTGCTGGACGCGGGCTGCCCCGTGGACTGGGCCGCCGTGGTGGCCTCCCTGCGGCCTCCGCTGGCCGTTGACCCCTGTGTGGCCGTCTGGGCGCGGCAGCAGGCGGGTCTGCCCGTGGAGCCGGCGGAGGCAGGGTAGCTGCGGGCTGCTGGCATCGCATCGTGGGATGCTGGCACCTTGCTTGTGTGGCATGTGTGGTGGGGTTGCCACATGGCTGGCGGCATGCAGGCGGGCGAAGCAGCGAGATGGGGGATGATGGGTCGGTGGGTTGGTGTAACGCATCCCTGGTAGGTGGGTTGATGGTTTGGTGGGTAGGCGGGTAGGTTGACGCATGGGTGGCGGGCAGCTGCGGAATGTCCGTGATGAAGGGGTGCCCCCTTCTGACTGTCCGCCCATGAACGCCCATGCGGGCCACGGGAGCCTATCGGTTATCGGATCCTGATCGGACCTGGGTATTATGTGCGCGGGGCGCTCTGCCCCAAGTGCCCCTGCCTGCTGCTGGAAGTCCGCCTGCGACGACGGTCGCGTCCGCGCCGTGCGGCGGGACGAGGATGGCGACAGCGCCCTGGATGCGGCGGCGAGGACTGCGCGGCGGCGGCAGGCGGCAGGCGGCAGGCGGGGGGCCACCAGTGGCGCACAGGCGGCGGCTGGCCACCTGGGGGGCGCCGGCGGGCCGGCCCAGGCCCGCGTGCCCCCCAGGTTCCGCTGCCGGCTGCTGGGATTTGTTGAGGGGGCTGCCTGCGCGCACGGCTGGCCTGGTCGGGTGTGCGGTACAAAGTGCGGTACAGAGTGCGGTACAAAGTGCGGTACGAAGGACTGAGCTCTGCTGCTGGTGTGTTCGCTGGCGTGCTGGCCAGCGTACGCAGCTGGGGATTTGATGTGCGGGTGTATGCGGCAGCCCCCTCATCTGTGTTCGTGGAGTTGGCCGTGCGCATTGAGCAGGTAGGGATGCGTTCGGAGGCACCCGTGCGGGAGTATGTATCTATGTATCTAGTTTCATCGTTGGCAACTCGATAGAGTCAGTGTAAGATACCGGTACTTGCGCACGAAGGCTGGCACCGCGCATCCGCCCGTTTGGCTGTGAGGCAAGGCTTCTCAAGGTCTTGCTACGCTTGCCCCCAGCAGCAGTGGCAGCACGCGCGCACCACCAGCCTGGCCGTGGGCTCCGCCACCTCCGCCTGGCCGTCCGGCAGGAGCTCGCGCATCGAGGCGCAGCTTCAGCGGCCCCGGGGGCGCCCAGCGGCGGCAACATGCGCTGCAGCTGATGCGGCTAGCTGGCTATGCTGGCGAGCAAAGCAAGTGGCCGGCGGGTTGTTGAAGGTTACCGGTACCGAGACCGGCGGACATCCTTGCAGACCCCCCGCTGGACCCCTGGCGGCGCGCCCCGCGCCCCCACGCGCGCCACCACACAGCCGTGCCGCCACAAACACGCACCCCAGCGTGCCCCGCAACCCCTGGAGCGACTGCACCCGCGCAGCTCCTACCTTGAGACCGCCCCCAAAACCCTGGCACCTGGCTGGCACCATCCCTATGTACGCCGCCGCCGCTCCTTGCTGCCACGCCCCTGGCCTCCTCGCTCCGCTGCGGGCTTGAGCCCGCCCGCCCCCCACCAACTCCCCACTGCACCTGCCATCCCCTGCCTCCTCGGAAGTGCTCGCTGGGCCCCCTGCGTCTGAGGCGCTCAGCCCGCCTCCTCCTCCGCCTCCTCTCCGCGCTGAGCCGTTACGCAGCTGAAGCACTGCGGCCGGAAGCGGGGTCGCAGTGGAGGGTGAGGTCAGCGCGCTGGGGTAGCAGCAGAGGGCCCGGCGCAGCGTGTCCTTTGCAAACCGGGCCAGGCGGGGAGGCGCGGCGAGGCACCGGCAAGCGGGGCCACCGTGAGCATGCTGGCGTCGAGGGCCCACGAGGCAGCGCGGTGTGGCCTGGATCAGGTAGCGGAGCACATGCGGCCAGGAGGGGCAGCTAGGGGGGGGCAGCTAGGGGGGGGCAGCTAGGGGGGGCAGCTAGGG
>BDDC01000701.1:0-20641 GCA_001662425.1 Chlamydomonas sphaeroides
AGGGATCAGGGGGTAGGGAGTGGCCACGCGAGGCGGGTAGGTCAGGCAGCAAGCGTGGCTCGTGCGTGGCTTGCCAGACGGCTCACGAAGCAGTCTGGATGCATTGGTTGTCGCGAATGGATCGACCAATTGTGTACGTCATGGGTGTAGCCTTGACCGGCCACTGCGACGAGTGCGCTGGGGGCAGGGGTTGAGCTCGCAGGATGACGGCATGCCGTTTCTTTATGCCAGGCCGTTGCTTGCCTGATGATCGATTCCATAGCAGCCCGCTATACGCTGCGCTGAGCGTAGCCTACTGCATACGGTTAGTGGATCGCCAGACGGAATGTCGGCTGCTTGCTTGGTGCTATGCCAGGACCAAGCAGGTATGTAGCGTCACCGGCAGGCAGGGTTCTGAACGCGGTCGGGTCGGCTGTAAGAACCAAAGGCCTCCTTGCCACCTGTTCCGCACAACCCAGCCGCCTTACACCCACTCCACCCTTGCAACGCACCATACGCTCAGTTACGGCAGGGTACTTGAGCAACAGCAGCGGCGGCCAACATGGCTGCTGACCCGCGGGTACATTGAGGAGGGCTGGGACAGCCTGGCGGCATCGGGTGTTTTGCTCATGTTAAACGCACGTCCAAGCCGCGGACAGTGCACTTCGGAGCGCTCATCTCGGGCAGGGCTGGGGCGCGAGCTAGGAAGTTGGCACGCGGGTACGGCATGCTGCGGCGTCGTGCTGCGCAGCTCCGGCCCCTTCCGGCAGCTTCACATAGAACGCCCCTCCACGCAACAAGCTGTCCGCGCACCATCTCAACAGAGCTATTGCATCATCAGCACCTGCAGCGAAGCTTGGATAGAATCCACGAAACCCTGACGACCAACCTGAAGTAAAGCGAGCACCGACCTAAACGACACAGGTGGCCTCGTCCATGTTCGGCAGCCGCTTTAACTCTGCGAAATGGTGCGCGGGCTAGGTTGGCAAATCGTCGCGGGTCCATGGACTCCTTCGGTCAGCCCTGGCGTTGGGTTAGGTGCCCTAGTACTCTTGTTTGGCATAGTAGCACACGGGAGGTGCTGATCGCACTTGTGGACTGGCGCGCTCTCGCTCGGAGCCGTGAGCAGCTCCGAAGAGCTCGACGAAGCGCTCCGGCGTGTGCGTGTCGCCTGGCGAGCGCCCTTCCTTATCCTTATGCACTCGCGAGCAGAAGCCGGCCTCGCCGCGTCCGGACAGCTGCATATCCGCACCTCTCCCCACCCCACCCCGCACCCGCACGCAATTCAACCCGCGCCCCGACCCACCCGGCCGCCTTCTTCTCCCCTGTGCCGCAGCGAGACCACGACGCGGCTGTGCGTGGGCCGCATCAAGCTCATCCGCAACAAGAAGACCCTGCAGCTGAAGCAGTCGCAAAAGGACATTGCGGAGCTCCTGCGCAACGGCAAGCAGGAGTTTGCGCGCATCCGCGTGGAGGGAGTCATCCGCGAGAAGCTGCTGCTGCAGGTCCGACATGCGGCTCCTGCCTGCAGCCCTTGCTGGCCCCGCCTGGCGTTGGGCGAGGGCCGCGGCTTTCCCGCACGGGGCCGGCTCCATAGGGCCCCCAGCCCTATGCCCAGGGGCTGGAGCCGGGCGGCCGGGTGCGGCCGGTCCGCTTCTGACCTGCGTTTCCGAACGTGGCAGTCAACCGTGGTAGAGTAATGGCTTGCTGGCGGCGCGCTGGGTCTCGACTCCCTCCCTCAAACGCAGGCGTATGAGATCCTGGAGCTGTACCTGGAGCTGCTCACGGTGCGGACGCAGCTCATCTCCAAGACCAAGGTGGGGCCCCTGCGGCGGGACCGCGGACGGACGGGGCGCCGCATTGGTTGCGGCCGCGCTGCAAGCGCGGACGGACGCGGCCGCATGGTTGGGTGTGGTGCACGAGCACGTTCCACGCCGCAGCCACGCACCGCCCCGAGCTCAAGAGCCCGTGTCCCCCTTCCCCCACGTTGCCGGCCCCCGCAGGAGCTGCCACGCGACATGATGGAGGCGGTCAGCAGCATTATATACGCAGCGCAGGTGCGCTGGGGCACAGGGGTGAGGGTGGGCGCGGACGTGCGGCGGCGGCGGCCGCCAGGACCCACACCCCAGGCCCGGTGTCATCATCACCGGGCTCCTCTCCGAGCCTCCTGCTGCCCGCCTGTTCCTGGCCGCCTCTGCCGCGGACATCCAGGCCCCGCCTCACCAACCCGCTACCTCCCAGTCCCCCCGGCGCCCCTCGCCTGCCCTCCTCCTCACCCCCACAGCGCATCTCGGACCTGCCCGAGCTATCCACGCTGCGGCAGCTGTTTGCGTCCAAGTACGGCAAGGAGTACGCTGTGGAGGCGGCCAGCGACGCGACCACCGCCAAGTGGCAGGCGGGTGGCGGGGTGCGCTCCTTCACGCCCAGGCCACGCCCAGGCCCAGGCCCTGGTCCAGGCAATCCGCCTGCGTGGGCCGCCGGCCCCATGCGCGGCTCGCCTGCGATGACCTGGCTGCACAGCAAGGGCCATGGTGCAGCGCGCCTTGCACATCAGACCCAGCCACGGCTGCTGTGGTGCCGTATGAACCCCTCCGCCTGCGTGGCGCTGAGGTCCGTGCTGTTCCCGCCGCGTGCTGCTGTCGCCCCTCCCGGTGGGCCGCAGGTGAACGCCAACCTCATCCGCTGCCTGCTGGTGGAGGCGCCGCAGCCGGAGGACAAGCTGGTGGGCAGGGCGGGGGAGGTGGGGCGCGGGGGAGAAGGGAGAAGAGGAGGAGATGGGGAGGGGAGGGCAGGAGGGGAGGAGGGCCTTGGGCAGGGCGGGGAGGAGGTGAGGGTAAAGAGGGCTGAGCAGTCGGAGAGTGGGACGGGAGCCTGGAGCAAGAGGTGCTGCCGGGGTAGTGGGCTCAAGCGCACGGCGCCGGGGCGATGACGCGACTGCAGCTG
Source organism: Chlamydomonas sphaeroides (assembly GCA_001662425.1). Taxonomy (NCBI): domain Eukaryota; kingdom Viridiplantae; phylum Chlorophyta; class Chlorophyceae; order Chlamydomonadales; family Chlamydomonadaceae; genus Chlamydomonas; species Chlamydomonas sphaeroides. Next base: position 2,923 of record BDDC01000701.1, read on the forward strand.
CCCAATCACAGCGCGCCGGCGCTCTGCCCCCGAGCACCCCTTCACCGCCGCCTGCCCTGTCCTCGCGCGCCCTCCCCTCCTGCTCCCGCCGCCAGGCCATGCTGTCGGAGATCGCGCAGGAGTACGGCGTGGAGTGGGACCTGGCCTCGGCCGCGCGCGACATGGGCGTGGGCGCGCCCGGCGGCGGCGGCGGCGCCATCCCGCTGCCGCTCACCAGCACCAGCTCCGGCCCCGCGCCCGCCGCCATCGCGGGGCCGGGCCACAGTCAGCACCACGGCGGGCCGGCGCACGCGGCCCAGTCGGGGCAGGTGGGCTGCGAGGCCGAGGGAGGCGTCAGGGGGGCTGTCTGTAGGGAGGGGGAGGTGAAGGCAGGAGCTGCCGCCGCTGGCGCTGGGACGGCCTCTGAGCGCCTGGGCGCCGGGGCGGGGCCCGCCTGGCGGCAAGGTGTGCGGCGTTGTGGCTGGTGGCGGGCACTGCTTGGCTGTGCGGGTGGCTGTGTTCGGCGTCGGCGCGTGTCGCTGACGGCTGCTGTCGCACCCAAGCCAAGCCGCCCTGCCACGCCCTGCGCCACCACAGTACGCCAACGCGCAGCAGGCGGCGGCGGCGGCGCAGCAGGCGGCGGCGCAGGCGACGGCAGCCGCCGAGTATGCGGCCTCCGTCGCGGCCATGGCCGCCGGCCCGCAGCACCCGGCGGCGGCTCCGCCGCCTCCCTCCGCTGCAGTGCAGGTGCGTCCCTGCTCATGACCTTGCGGTGCCGCTGGTCCTGCTAGAGCTTGTTGGGCTAGCCAGTGTCGCCGTGTCCCCACGAGCTCCCCCCGCCTGCCGGCAAAGCGGGCCAACGCACAGGCGCCCCTTTCTGCCTCCTCTGCAGCTAACCATGCAGCCAACCGCGCGTATCTGTGTGGCCTTGGCCCTTGCGCCTTCTCCGTCGTCTCCCTGCCCGCGTATCTGCGTGGCCTTGACTCCCTCGCGCCTCCCCTCGTTCACCGCCCCGCAGCCCCCGCCCGGCTGGCTCGCGCATCAGTCCTCGGCCTCCTCCGTCGACTCCCTGCCCGCGCCGCCGACCCACATGCCCGGCGCGCCGCCGCCGGCCTTCCACCACCCAGCGCCGCCGCCGCCGCCGTACGACAACGGCGGCGCGTCGGGGCCCGGCGGCGGCGACCACCACGGGGGCAGCGGCGGCGGTGGATACGTGGTGCGGACGCAGGAGGAGATACAGCGGGTGCGCTGAGGGGAGCAGGCCGGGGCTGGGGCTCTCCACCCAGTAAGAGTTGATGCCAAGGGCTGGGGTTGCATTCGGGCTGCGTTCCTGCGAGCGGGGGCCCTGGATCGGGGGCGGAGCACGACCTCAGCCGTGTGGGTGCGCGCGGTCAGGCATCTGCCGCCCCCGCAGCTTCAGCTTCTGCTAGAGCCCCGAACTCGCTCGTCCTGCTCGCTGGATAAACAGGCGTACGACGCGGCGCTAGGCCCGCCCACCAAGGGCGCGCCCGCGCCGCCCACGGCGCCGGCAGCGCCGCCGCAACCCGGCGCCTTCGACGCGGGCCCCCTGCCCACTCCGCCGGCGCCGGCGCCGGCGCCGGCGCCCGCGGCGGTGCCGCCGCCACCGCCTCAGGTAGAGCATGTTCCAAGCAAAGTCGGCGTTGCCATGGCTTCGCCTGGTCGTCCTGGCATGCAGCCGCCATGGCCGGCAATTCACCTAGGGGTGACTATCAGCACTTGCCTTGCTAGCCTGGCGGCAATTCCGTGACACGTAGTCTGGCCGTTGACGCCGTCGCCATGCCGTGCTGCAGGTTCTGGACGAGTACGACGAGCTGACGCGGCGGCTCGAGGCGCTGAAGCGCAGCTGAGCAGGAGGTGCGCCCACGCCACAGGGCGAGTGCATTGGACCGGCATGCGCTGCGGCCATGATGGTGGAAGGCAAGGATGAGCGCGGCACACCACGACTCTGATGGCTGGTTTGGCGGCGGTGTTGATGGCTTGGCAGTGGTGCTGACGTAGGGTGTGAGGAAGTATAAGTTGTGTGCCGGGTGACGGTTAATGGAAGGCGTTTGGGTTTCGCGGCTTCCCGCCAAGCGCCAACGCACACCATCATTGCGTACGACGTACGTGCCATCAGCAGCGTTGCAGCTGTCACGTCCTGATACATTCCCGCCGATACGTCAGGCCGAACAACGTGCCACACTACCGTGGCAAAAGTATTCACCCCTTTGCGTTCGAACCCCGTTTCGACCACATTGTTACGTTAGAGCGCGGCGCAGGCCACTGGCGAGCGCCCACAGCTGTGTCGCCTCGTTAAGCGACAGTTATCAGGATGGTGCAGCAGGACGATAAGCCCAAGGACAAGGGTTGCGTCTCGGGCACTTGCGTGCTGAAGTGCATCTTTTCGCCCTTCATCCTTCTATGGCAAGCTTTTCGGTGAGAGCTTGCACGGACATACGTAGAAGCTACCCGACAGGAGTAGCTTCAAGCGTGCCGAAACCGCGACCCTGGAACACAGCAGTTTCGTCGAGCTTTGTTGCTCTACTGGAGATCAGATATACCCTGATGCACCCAACCACACGGGGTGGCGCGCGCTGGGGTTCGCCTGGCTTGCTGCCGCAGAACTATGCAACATCCGTATGCGGCTTCGACTGGCTGTTCCCGTTGACCGCGCCACAGGATCTACGTCCTGGGCTGCTTCATTGCCTACGCTGAGCGCTTCGGTCGGGGTGTCTGTTGCGGCATCTGCGGTGCGTGCAGCAGGCGGCGGGCGGGAACTTCAGCAAGCCGCTGACGCGCGCCCTGCTCCACCCGTGCTGAAATCCAATCCCCTCCCGCAAACAGTGTGCGCCAACTGCACCTACAAGGTGAGCTCGTCGTCCCTGCTGCTGCTGCGCCCGAGGCGCCAGCCCCGCACGCCTTGGCGGCTTGGGCTATCCGAAACTCGCACGCGCGGCCTCCTGCCCCAAGCTTGCTGTGCGCGCCCTGCTTGCCGCCCCCCACACAGGACCGGCAGTTCCCCCACGACCACCGCAGCATCGGCACCTTCAAGGGCCGGTGCGTACGGGCCCGGCACCCTGCCGCGACCCTGGCGCCCCCGCAGCGGTCAACCGAGCTGCTCGGCTTACCCTCCCTGCCGCTGGCCCCACCCCCCACCGCACCCATGCACCGGGCACCGGGTACCTTGCGCCGCAACCTCCCACGCGCACGCCCCTCGTGCCTCCCCGTATCCCGCAGCTCCGGCCCGGAGCTCGACAAGGAGATCACCTGGTGCGCCGCCGGCAGGCAGCAGCCCGAACACGGCCTGGCCTGCCAGGCCTTGCTCCGTCTCACACACATCACGCCGTACTGTTTTGCAGAGCCGACCCGCACTGCGGCGCGAGCAGGCTGGCACCTCGAGTTCCATCTCGAGTGCCCTGACAGCCAGTACCCAGCCTCGAGCGCAGCACGGAGCACCGCGCCTGCTCTCCCCGGCTGGGCCTTGCGCACAGCGCCCTCCGCCGCCTGCGCCCGCCCTCCCGCCTCAGGCGCCGCATCGGCGAGATCTGCGCCGCCGCCGCGGCGCCCGTCAAGGGCGACGGCGCACCCTCAGGCTCCAAGCCCAAGGGCTCTGCGCGGCTGTTCTCTGGTGGGGCCGGCGCAGGCGCCCGCAGCACAGGGAGGCACCGCGGCACAGCGGAGGGCAGCCACCAGCAAAGCGCTGCTTGCTTGCGGCCAGGGGCGAGGTTCCCAAGGCGCCCGCCAGTCCCAAGGAATGTGGCGTCCTGCCCAGTGTGCGCCGGCCATTGACGCTTTGCCGGCCACGGCCCTGCCTCCGGCCTCACCCGTCCTCCCCACCCCAACAGGAGGCATCGAGCCCTCGGATATCTGCCAGGGCCAGCTGGGCGACTGCTGGCTCATGAGCGCCCTGGCGTGCCTGGCCTGCCAGCCGGGCGCCATCGAGCAGGTGCGCGAGGGGTGGCTGGGGGGCGGTGAGGCAGGGGCGGGGCCTGGGTGAGGGGGCGGGAGGAGGACAGCAGGTGAGGGCTTGGGCAGGGGCAGGTGGTCTTGCCCCGGCTCGGCACCAGGGAGGGCGAGAGCAGGCGCGGGGGCAGGGCGCTGCGTATCCGGGCGCGGGCGGGGTGGGGGTGCAGGCGGCGGCGCATGGCCGGTGGGTGGGTGGGCGCTGCGGTGCTGGGGCTGGGGCTGGGTTCGGAGATGGCGCCGCCGGCCATCGCTGACGCGGCGTGCCGGCTGCTGCCTCTGCCTCTGCGCAGGTGTTCCTCACCCGCGAGTACACCATGTACGGCCGCTACAAGCTGCGGCTGTACGACGGAAACAAGCGCAAGTGAGGCCGACGGCAGGACGCCGCCATGGGGGCGTGGGCGGGGAGGCGGTCGAGGGCGCAGGCAGGCTGTCCTGCACAAGAGGCTGGGCGCCGTGCCGCCTAGGCCATGGGCCAGGGGAAGCTGGAGGGCCGAGGCCAAGGCAAAGCGGGCGGACTGCCGCCCCCCGGGGGTGCAGTGGGTCTCCCTAACCCGCCACATGACCCCCCGCTGTGCTTGCCGCCTGCCGCTCCGTGCAGGTGGCGGACGGTGGTGGTTGACGACTACATCCCCTGCGGGTGGGCGCGGCCATGGGAGGGGTGGGGCCACTGGCGGTGGGCGCTGGCAGTGCAGGAGGCCGCAGCCGGCGCAGCCCACGGCCAGGCCACCAGGGCCCGGCACGCTCCTGCCGCTCCGGCTGGGTACGCAAGCCTGGGCCCCCGGCGGGCCCCCCACCTGCAATCCCTCACCGCGCCGCCCCGCACGCTCCGCGACCCGCAGCCAGGACGGCCGGCCGCTGTTTGCGCAGCCCAAGGGCGACGAGGCTTGGGTGGTCATCCTGGAGAAGGCCATGGCCAAGTTCATGGTGCGGCCCTCACTCACACATGTGCCACATGGGCCACACGCTGCAGCCTGCCACCCTCCGGCCCACCCCCCAACCTGCCACCCTCAGGCCCACCCCCCAACCTGCCACCCTCAGGCCCACCCCCCAACCTGCCACCCCGCGGCGCCCAACAGCCTCCAACTCAGAACCTAATCCAACCCGCAACCCCCTCTGCCCCAAGGGCGGCAACTACGCATCGCTGGACAGCAACCTCATGATCAAGGCGCTGGAGGTGCTCACCGGCGACTTCGTGTGCATGTTCCGCCTGGGCGACGTAAAGGTGCGTGACCGTATGTGCTGTGGGGTTGTGTGTTGTGTTGCGGGGTAGGGTGGCGGGGCTGCGTGTGGAAGGAGGGCCGCCCCAACCCTCTGCGCCCCGCCCAGCCCCGGTGCCCGGTGCCACCCCGGCCCCGCAGGACGCCAAGTCCAAGGGCAAGCCGCGGCTGCAGCAGCTGTGGACGCGCCTGGAGCTGGCGCGTGGGCCGGCGCCCAAGAAGGCCGAGCCGGGCGACGACCTGCGGCTGGTGTACGCCAGGGACACGGCCTTTGACCAGGAGCTCATGTTCAGGGTGCGGGCGGGCGTACGGCATGGGGATGGGGGCTATGTACGGCACGGGCATGGTGGGGGTACGGCAGCGCTCCGCCTGGCCGGTGCACGGGAGAGCGCGGCAGCCCTGGCGCCTGCATGGGCGTACGTGTGGCGGGTGCGACCGGCTAGACTGGACGGGGCCGCGGGCCGCTTGTGCGGGCCGTTGCGGCCAGCGCGCCCCAATCCCAGCTCACAGCTGCAGTGGTTGCTCCGCCCGCGTCGTGCCGTCGCAGTCGATCAAGTGGGAGCTGAGCCACGGCAGCACCATCGGCGCCAGCAACGCCGGCGGCGGTGACGACACCACCAACATCAACGGCATCGTGCAGGTGCGTAGGGCCCGCACGATGCGGAGCTGCGCTGGGGCCGCATGGCCGCCGGGGCGCCTCCCCACCCGGGCGCCGCAGGGGCCTCCTCCGCTTCTCCGTAGCTGTAGCGCGCGCACTGCCGGAGTGCCCGTCCCGCCGACCAGCGCACTGCCCTCCAGGTGCGGCTAGGGCAGTCCCATACACGTGTGCACAACAACATTGCGCCAAGCAGGCCACCTGCAGGCCCTGCGGCCACGACTAGCATGTGCCATGATGGCGTGTTTGTCCTTTGCTGACCCCCGCTGCCGGGGCCCCTTCCTACACCGCTGCTTGCCGCCGTCCCTCTCGTCGCCGGCCAGGGCCACGCCTACGCGCTTATCCGGGCGGAAGAGGCGGGCGACTTCAAGTTCGTGCAGCTGCGGAACCCCTGGGTGCGCTGGGCCCATGCACCTGCCCCACAGCCCGCTGCACAACAGCGCTGTGTGTTCCAGTGTTAGGTAGCGCTGTGTGTGTGTGTGTGTGTGTGTGTCGTGCAGTGCGCCCGGGGCTGCGGCGCCGTGCCGCTGAGCTGGCCACCTTGGAGGCAGCGCCCGGGGGGGGCTCGCGGCAGGTCCTTCCGAGTCGGCGGACCTGCGGCGCGGCGGCCTGACCGCGCCCTGCCCTGCGACCCATCCTGTCTGTGGGTGTGGTGTGGTGTGACGGCGTGCCTCCTCCGCAGGGCACGTTCGAGTGGTCGGGCGCGTGGAGCGACAAGAGCGCGCTGTGGGACCACCACCCCAAGATCAAGGCCGCGGTGCGTGGCTGCGGGTGCTGGGGGGCAGCAGCTGGGGTGGCGGGCGGCAAGGCGCATGCGCGGGGCCGGTAGCATGGCGGCGGGCGCCCCCAACCCCCGTCCCACGGCCCCGCTGTGTCCGCAGCTGGACTTCAAGCCCGCGGACGACGGCACTTTCTGGTGCGGCACCTGGGCAGGGTCGGGGGTGGAGGGGTTGTACCTGCGGGGCAGGGTCCGGGGCGGAGGGGTACCCTCCGCGTGGCCTCGGCTGCATGCTGCTGCCGCCAGCGACGCCGCGCCTCCCCGCCTTGGCGCCGGTCCTCACAGTTCTGGGTCCCGTGGTGTGCCTGCCGGGTGTGAGTGTGTGTGTTCCAGTGTTGGGTAGAACAGAACCGATGTGTGTGTGTGTGTGTGCTGCTGCGGCTCGCAGGATGCAGTGGGAGGACTTCGTGGGCCACTTCAACACCATGGAGGTGGGCCGCTGGGCGGCACCGGGGGGCGAGTGGAGGGCGCCGCGTGGGGTGTGGGGAGGTGGGCTCCGGGGCGTGCGAAGACGTCGCGGACGGGCAGCGTGCAGAGGGGTATCCACTGGGGCTCAACGGGGCGCAACGAGCAGCGCAGGCCGCGCAGAGGGGCAGGGACAGGCTGGGGCCGTGGGCTGGCAGGCCGACGCGCGCGGTTGCGCACGGTGTGCTCACCATGCCCGCCTCTCTGACTATTGCTGCCGTCCCCCACCTTGCCCGCAGTTCTGCTGCCGGTGCGCCGCCGGGCAGGCGCGCGGGACGCGGCCAGCCGCCAGCCGCCAGCCGCCAGCCGTGCGACAGCCGCTACGTGCACCGATGGCTCGCTCCGATAAGCTTGACCTCGGGGGGGGGCCACTGTCGCGCTCAAGGAGCTGCTGCACCCAGCCCGTGCTGCCAGTCCCGGTTCCTACACCATCGCTCCGCGGCACGAACCCTAGGTCCCCACACACCCGCACGCTCCAACTGCCCGTCCCCTGCCCCCTGCCGCCTCGTCGCCCCCTGCCAGGAGCACCGGCTTCGACCACGTGGTGCTGGACATCCACGAGGTGCGGCCGAAGGAGGGGCGACAGGAGGGGCCGCGAAGGAAGGGGCGACAGGAGGGGGCGCGAAGGAGGGGGACGGCGGGGGGTGGGACGCCGGGTTCTGCACGCCTCAGGGAAGGGCGCAGCCAGCCGCCGCCTCTGCGACGCCTGCCGCTGCTTTGCTTGGGTGACTTCGCCGACATCTGTGCATCTGCCTCCCGCCCCTCCCCCGCCTCCTGCTGCAGGAGTACCCCTGCATGGGGCCCTGCTTCGGCTGCCTGGAGGGCTGCGCCAAGTGGGTCGGGGCTGGGTGGCATCACGGCGCCACAACCACATGCGGCAGCGCCTGCAGCTCGCTGCTCCTCCCTCCCGCGGCTCACATTGCCCCTTTCCTGCCCCGCCCTGACCCCCTCCCCGCCCAACCCGCCCCTCGCCATGGCCCCCTGCCTGCCTGCCTGCCCGCCCGCCCGGCCCATCCAGGTACTGGCTCTGCTGCCTGGGCTGCAAGGCGCTCTGCTGCGGCCGCAAGGTGTACGAGTTCCAGCGCCCGCCCAAGGGCTGCTGCGGCTGCCTCGCGTGATCGGCGCGCGACGTGCCTGCGGCGGGGGCCCAGCAGGGCGGCGGGGGCGTGCGGAGCCGGGGGCCTGCGGCTGCGGCGGGCGGGGGCTGAGGTGAGGGATCAGCGGCGTGGAGGGGCCCGGCGCTGGTGTGGTGGGCGCAACGAAGAGGCTAAGCGCGCGAATATGGGTGGGCAGCGCTGGCAGACACGCTGCCCTGGGAATCAGAAATAGCAGCAGAGGTACAGCGGGCTGAACCCGCCGTGATTAGAAGAGGTAGGGCGACTGGGGGGCCGGAGCCCTGTCCCCCGCCTGCCCTGGGCATCAGCGGCCTGGATAAGGAGGGCCTGGGCCGCTGAGGGAGGTTGGCTACTGTAGGGCGGGGTCGCGTCCTGGTGACCGCCAGAAAGGTAAGGATAAAGCTCCCCTGGGGAGCTCCCCTGTGTGATGAAGGTCCCGCGCCCCTGTGTGTGGGCATGGGGCTGCGTGATGGGGGAGGCCGAACGAAGTGCGGCGTGCGTGCGATCATCCTGTGGCTTTGGCGGCCATGCAGAGCCGTGCGTGGTAGTTGCAGCTGTATGTGGGCCGTGAGTCAGATTCTTGCAATGTACCGGGCACCGGATGGAGTTGCGTCCTGGTGTTTGGTACACGACGTCGTCAGCAGGATGGCGCAGCAGACTGCACAGGGCTAGGGAGGACCGCAATCGTGCATGGCTGGTGTTAAAGCCTGTGCGGGTTGCTTCAGCTAATGGAAAGACGCTGGGCGCTGGCCCTCCAGGGGCAGTGGCGGCGCCGCTGGCTGCCGGTCCACCTCCAGGGCGCTTGAGCTTCCCAGATACCGCGATCCGGTACAGCGTCGCCTTACCCCGTGCAACGTGATCAGCACAGCAGCAGAATTTGTTTATTCACAATGCTTATTACTGCACACCCGTGCGCAAGGCGCGTTACCTGTTCGGGTGTTGGGCCTTGTCGGGCGGGGTTCAGCGATCGAGTGCATACGTAAGGGTTACGGCACAGGCCGATTGCGTGCCGTTCCCGGAATAAAATCAACTCCATATGCATTTACGTACATACAACCGTTCCCTACCCTCGTCTACCTCTCATCGAATCAGCGAAAACACGATGGCGGTCTCTTTGTGTCGATTCGGCATCGCTCTGGCTCTGACAACGTTTGCCGCGACATCGGCGTATGCTCTTGACTTTACGTCCGGCTGGACGGACATGGGTAGCGGCCTGTGGGGTAAGTCACGGCCCGGACGTCGGCATGTCTGCGCGCACCAGCAGCTTCCGGCACAAACAGCAGTTCACATTGTTCGCAGGACAGCGCGTGCTCACGTGTGCTGACGACAGCTGCTTTGCCCTCCTGGCTGTGCCGCCGTGCGCCCCACAGCAAACGGCAACGCGCGAGCGCAGCTCGCGCCCTACCCGGTCACCAGCGCGATATCCGTGGGAGTCACGGCCTACTCAACCGGCAGCAACATCGGCACCAAGGGCTTCAATGTCGGCGGCGCGTCGGGCAGTACCCCCGCCGGTACGCTTGGACTTGGCCGGTGTCGTACAAGTTTCTTGCCCATGCCCATGTCTTCCCTTGTCTCACGCAACCGGCACCCCCCGTGGGCAAATGTGTCATCCGAGCCGCTGGCCCAACCTCGTTCATGGCATGCCTCCTGGCCCCCGCAGCGGTCGAGTTCTACTCCATGGGTCCAAAGGGAGTGATGAACGTGAGGCACCGCATCGTGGTGTGGATCAGGGGAGAGCAGGGGAGAGTCTCCCCTGGTGTGGATGGCGGCCGCATCTGGGCAGCCCCTGTCGGCCTGATGCGTTAGTCCCCCTGCCCCAAGACACCGGCGGCACGGCTGTAGTCCCTATGCTTGCGGCATCCTTGGAGTCCAATGGCGCTGTATCCTGACGCTCCAGCCCCTCGTCTCCCAGGGAGCTCCGACCTTCTTCACCCACGCGCCCCCTTCCTGAGCCCGCCCACCTGCCCCCGCCGCAGCTGACGCAGCTCTCGCTGGCCAGCTTCATCTACAGCCCCACCCTGGACCGCTACAGCTACTGGGGCTCTGCGCTGGCCGGCTTTGACGTCGTCCTCCTCGAGTACTGGGACGCCGCCGCCGCCGCCTGGCTGAGGCCGCCGTGCGCCTTCCTCAAGCCCTACAGCGCAAACACCGGCGTCGGCACGCTCTATTTTAACAGCAAGCAAGTTGGCTGCCGGGGCTTGCGCGGGTCGAGGGGGCTCGGCTCGCATGCCATCCGCGCCGAGAGTCGGGAGGTGAAGCGAGACAGCTAGCTAGTCGCGAGGGGCACAGGGTTGCAGGACCCACACGCATGGCAGCTGTGACTGCAGTAAGCCTGCGCGTGCATCTCTGACCGCCTGCCGTGTGCCGGTGCCGCCCCCGGCGCGCTCCTGCTGCTCGCCGCCCCACCATCCCGCAGCACCTACACCAAGGCCTGCTACTTCAAGCCGCTGTGGAGCCCCGGCGTGGCCCGCTTCCGCCTCACCTGCCTTAACTGCACCGCTACCTCGCTGCACGGCGTGTCCGTGGGCCGCTTCTACGTGGGGGCTGTCTGAGGCAGCACGTACGGCAGCACGTACGGCATTACGGCAGCCCGCAGTGGCGGCTGGCGGCGCAGACCGCCGTCCTTGCTGCTAGGTAGGCTCCGTGACTTAAGAGAGACTGTTTGACAAGGCTTGCGCGTCTAGAGGGTCGCGTGCGTTACCCAGGATGGGACATGCCACCACATATAATTTGGATGACGCATAGGTGTCAACTTCTGCAGTACATATAAAGGTATCGGCCTATAACATGGGACGCGATTAATGCGGACATGGTTGGCTCGCCCCTTAAGGGGCACGAGCCGTTCGACTCGGGCACCAAGGTAGCACAAGTACAAAATATCCACGGGACAGTTTTCCATTCATAACGGCGTTCAGCCAGGGCCGCCTGGGGGCCGAAGGAACTGAACCCAATCGATGGAGGGCGCTGTGCGCCGGCTTTCAATAATCAACCTGCGTACGCCCGGATTCGGCCGGGGCGGCCGGGCGCCGCTGTGGCGCCGTGCCCGCGCGCGCTTTTGGCGTTTTGGGATGTCATCGTCTCGCAGTCTCCCCGCCTCGCAATCTCTGCAATGTGCGACTGTGTGGATTCACGCTGCGATGCGTTCAGCGCCGCAGCCCTGCCTCCATGCGTGTGGGGGCCGGCTGCACGCAGGCCCGCGGGTGGTGTGCCGCCGTCCGGCGTCCGGGCGTTCCGGAGGCCTGGAGGATGCCCTTCCCGGCTGCCTTTCGCTGATGGAGACGTGCTGTTATGCGTGGCTGTCTCAGTGCTGGGCCGGAATGGCGCTGATACCGTAGTTTGTTTTGTGCGAGAGCCTCTTCAAGTTCTTCCTGCGTCTGTGTATTCCCGCTGCGCTGTTCTTTGTAGCGCATTCGTTTGGAGCGAATGTGGCAATCGCATTCAGCCCAGCAGCAGGCGTTACACCGCCCACCCAGCGGACCGCCCGCCGGCTCGTTCGTTGAATCCGCCTGTGGCATGGCCCATGCAAGGAATGGCCCATAAATGTCGACGTCCGACTGTAACCGTCGCAATGATGCACGCACAACCCCCCTCCCACGTCTCCCTCCGTCGTCTCACGGTCCCTCGTCACCTGCGCACCATGCTCCGTACCGCGCTCGCGTACCCCCGCCTTCGCCGCCAGCCACCAGCCTCGCAGGTGCTTGTGTCGGGAGCCGAGTCAGCTCGTCCTGCACCCCGGGGCCCCAACAAGATCTAGCCACCAACCACCAACCAACACATCCTGCGCACCAATGCCCACGCTACGATGCGCGCCGCACGGTTCCGTAGCGTGCAGCGCACCGGACTGCACCCCAGTGGCGCCACGCGGCACCTGCTGCCGGCTCATACACCGATATCTAGGCGCACTGACGACTTTTTGCGGCCGTTCCCCACGGGGGCATGCGGCCTGGGTTTTGTGGGCCCAGCGCCTGGGCAAAAGAGAGACGAACGATGAGCGCTACCGCTAGTAGCCTAGCAAAGTTCCATAGATGTATGGTATAGGGTGCGCAAGGAGCGCGTTGGTGCCGTGGCGCGCACACGCGACCAGGCGGGCAGTTGAAGACATGGCCGCTCCCGCGCGGCCAACAGTGCTCTACACGGAAGCACTCACACGCACAGATAGACACGGACGACGAGTCGCCCAAACGGCGGCCGCGGCAACGGCGCCGCAGGCCGCGTCGCTCGGCGCGCAATGCAGCGGCGCCCGGCAGCGACTTGCATGCTGCAGCACCGGCAGCAGCAGCAGCAGCAAAAACGTAGAACATGAGAGTAGTACACAACTGGTGAACGCAGTGCCGTGCCGATACGCAGAGGCCCTCTAACGCAACCCTCGCTTCACTCCCAGGACTCGCAAGTCGCTTTCGGCTGTCGGCGCGGGCCGCCGCGGCGGGCACGGCCCCCGCCGCCACAACAGGACTCCGAGCACACGCCACCGCGCAACCCGCAACAAACATGCCGTCTAAACAAAACACAAAGCCCATGTCCTCTCACTCTTCGCTTCCACTACTGTTTTTCACAACATCGCCTTTGGGAGCCGTGCGGCTGCGGAGCCTCGCGCGCCCCTGCCCGACCTCAGCCCATGACGCGAATTCATGAAGCCGACAGGCGACTGTCGTGGCACCGCCACGCCAAACCAAAACAAGGAACATACGAAAGCATGCTGCTGGACGCAGCAGCAGCTGGAGCGGGCCACGCCGCTCGCCCGACGCGCCGAGCCCAGCTCCAAAAGCTAGCAGCTAACGCGCGCGCTCTGACGCCGACACACGCTACAGGTCGCGGGATCGATAGCAACGCCGCGGTCACCCGTGTCAAACCAACAACGATGTATGCACCCAAGGGGCCTCAAGGCCAAGCGCCCTCGCCGGGGCCAAGCGCCACACCATGCAGTGACGCCGCCACCGGCGCACATGCAAGTCCCGCAGTGCTCACGGGCGCGCTGCCGGCTGCCGGCTGCCAGTCAGTCCGGCGGCTGGGGGAGCCCACGGCTGGGGCGGCCTCCTCGCGCCACGCAACCACGGCCGCCAGCGGCCAAGCCAGGGGGCGTCTAGGCCCGTGCTGGCCCGTGGATCCAGTGGACACAGTGCACAACATGCCATGCGCCATGCATGCATCCGGAGCCTGGCAGCAGCAACCACCGCCGCCGCAGCCGCCGCAGCAGCAGCGGCAGCAAGGCGGCAGCCAATCCAGCGGCGCAGCGGCTCGCTGAGCGCGCGGCCGCCGCCAGCCCCGCGCCACCACCTGGGCCCTGGGGCAGCCCGTGCGGCCGCTCACATGCCCATCTGCCGCTCGCGCTTCTTGCGCTCCATGTAGGCCAGCGGCAGGCCCTTCTTGAAGCGCACGCCGCAGGCGTTGCACAGCGTGCGGGGGCCCTCGGGACCGCAGCGCCACTGCGGGCAACAGAGCGGGCAGGAGGGGGCGGGGGTGGCGAGGACGGTCAGACGCCGGGCTGCGACGTACCAGGCTGGATCACGCGCGAGGGAGCAAGCGACGGCAGTGACCCACATCCCCTGCAGCCAGCCTTACCTGCGGCGTCTCCTTGGCTCCGCAGTTGCGGCACGTCACGCCGGTGCGCATCTTGCTGAGCGGCTGGCGCTGGCCGCCGCGGTCGCTGCTGCTGCCGGGAGCTGCAGGCCGAGAGGAGGGGGCAGGGCAGCCGCACGTCTGCGGACCGCCAGACTCCACCAGACTACCTCTGCACCATCACCCCCAGCGCGCCCATGCCGCTCGTTTGCTGCACAAGCACACCCACCAAGCGCACCCACCATACATTAGGGAGACCCCCCGCCCAGCAGCCCAGCACCTCACCTTTCCGCATTCGCTTGACGCCGCGCCCGCCCGCTCCGCTGCCGCCCAGCAGCTCGTGCCTCGCGTCGTAGTCCTCATCGTCCTCGTCGTCGTCGCCGTCGTCGGTGGCGGCCGCCGCCGAGGCCGGCGAGGGCCGCCGCTTGCGCCCCCCGCGCTGCGCAGCCGCCGACACGTCAGTACTCGCAGCCTGCTCGTCCGCCTCCTGCTCCTCGTGCATGTTGTCATCGTCGTCGCTCGAGTCCTCCGCGTACGACCGCCCCGCGGCGGCCGAGCGCGGCCGGCGGCGGATCGTCAGCGTGCGGCCGCGCGGCTGCTGCTGCTGCGGAGCGGGCGCGGGCTGCAGCAGAGCGCTGTGGCCGAGCGCGCTGGCGTGAGATGCGGGGTCGGGCTGAGCCTCGGGCTGCGGACTCGCCGAGGGGGCGATGCCGGAAATGCAGTCCGTGGAAGGCGAGGGGGAGAGGCGCGACGCGGCGCAGGGTGCTGCTGCCGGCGCTGCAGCTGCCGAGGAAACGCAGGGTTCCGCGGCGCTGTCCACCCGGCTCGCGGCGCCGGGGGCGCAGGGGGCGGTGGGACGGTCGGCGGTGGTTGGGGCCGCGGGGGAGGGCTGGTGCAGAAGCGCGCAATCGTGCTCCGCAAACGCCGAGCCGGGGTGGTGGAGCAGCAGGGCCACGGTGTGCGAGCCCTGCCGCTGCATCTGCAGCGGCTGCGAGGGAACCTGGAAGGACTCGAAGGAGCCAAGCGCGTCCGAGCTGGAGCCGGCCTCGGTGCTGCGCCGAGCGGGCGCCTCGGGCCACGCGTCGCACGGCTCCACGTCGTCGGGGGTCGCGCTTCTGGACGGCAGCTCCTCCTGGTCAGCCGTGTCCGTTGCAGAGCCATTCGCGTTTGCAATAGTCGCTGGCGCTGGGGCTGAGCTGCTGGGCGGAGAAACCGCCGTGTCATGCCGGAGCGCCGGAAGCCGTGACCCAAACGGCGACGCCGAGGGCGCAGGCGCGCCCGGTACCGGCATCAGCGAGAAGGAACCCGGGCTCAGCGGCACTGCAGGGCCGCGCGTTATTGGCTGAGGCGCGATGGGCACCAACGTCGCGACCATCGCTTCCGGGCCCGAGTGGGCCTGGCCGCCGGCCTCAGGCTGGCACAGGCGACCACCCGAGCATGTGTAGCGGGCAGCACCGGGCCGAAGCGCCGACCGAGCATAACCCGTGAGCCCATGCGTGGGCCAGAGCGTTGCCGGTCGCGCGGCAGGCGCCTCCTGTGGTTAGGTGTTTGTGCACGCAGCAAAGTCAGCGTGCGCGAACAGGGTTGCGAGCGGCTTTAGGGCGCCAAAAGGCGTGTGCGGCCCTCTCACCGCTGCGAGGCACGCCGGCGACTCCTCGCTTTCGTTCCAGTCGACCCCAAGGCAGCCAATGACCTGCGGGCGGCGAGCGCGTCAGAGCAACGAACGACTGCGCGGCCTCTCGTGAGGCTTTGCGCCCACGGCGAGCGCAAGCCTTACCGCCTCTGCTGGGGGCGACGATGAAGCCATTGCCTTAGCTATGTTAGCTTTAGAGAGCGTCCTAGGTGGGGTTGGGAAGACGGTGTTGTGCTGCGTTGCGTGCTGAGCCAGGAGCTCGGCTGCTTTGCTTGTGGCAGTCACTGTAGCAGCACCACGCACTTGAGAAGTATGTTTGTATGCGTCGAGGGCAGCGGCGGAAGCGACATATGAGTGGGCGTAGGCCCGGCGGGTAGTGTGGTCCGTGTGCGCAGTACCGTGGCCCGAGCCGAGGTGTCCAGCTACTAGACACTCATCGTCACTATCGCTTCCTGCAGCTCCGGCGGGTGCATAAGTTGTCGGCCGCAGACCCAAGTCTGCGCGACTTCCCACAACAGGGCGCAGGCCCAACCAGGCCCCGCCCTCTTGCGGTAACAGTAGGAGACATGTTACCAAGACCATATCACGAGTCAGGCATGTGGAGCTGAGGAGCCGCACCTGATGGCGGGAAATGCGAGCGGTCCCAACTTTGCTCAACTTTGCTGCACCGACGCGCACCGACGCGAAGAAGGTTACAAACATATCACGACAGAGCAGCAGCGCCCCTGCGTCCCTGGGCCCGCAGCCGGCCCGCCTCCGACGCCGAGCCCGACCTTCGCCTCGCACGGCAGAGGCTGTCCACCTGCCTCGTTCTCTCAGCCGCGCCGCCCCGCCCAGCCCACGACACTACACTCCCTTCACCATGCTCGCCACCTCTGCCGCGAAGTCGCCGCCGTCCTTGGGCGCCAGGCCCTCGCCCACCTGCACCCGCAGGAAGGACGCCACCTCCAGCCCCGGCAACTTCTCCTCCTTGCGCAACCTGCGCACACGAGGCAAGGCACGAGACAAGGCACGGCGCGCGCCGCAGCTCAGCAGGACGGCGAGCAAGGGCCCCGCCCCTAGCCCAGCTTCCTGCCGGCCCAAGCCCGCGCCTGGCCCCGACCCACACTCACCCACCGTGCATCCACATCCCGCGCCGCCAGGCCCCTGACTTGCCGTGATGCCGTCCCCTGACCCCATCACCCCCCTGCACCCCTTCTCCCTATGCCCACTGCCCTGCCCGCCCGCCCGCCCGCCCGACGCGTCCCGCCCCTGCCCATCTGGCACCCAGCCCTTCTTCCCCTCCCCTCCCTGTCCGCCTCCTCCCCTTGCCCTCCTCCCCTTTTCCCTCCTCCCTCCCCTCCCCTTCCCAACGCCCCTCACCCCACCTGGCCATCATCGCCTCCACGGTGACGCCGTCGTCCAGCACGTAGCGCTGCTCGGCCAGGCACACCTCGGCCAGCCACTTGGAGAGCCGCCCCTCCACCACCTTGGACAGCACCTGAGTTGGGTGACGGCGGGGCGGCAGGGCTGGAAGCACGGGGGAGGCGGACGTGTTTCCAAGGCTGACACCCCACCACCACCTTGGCCACAACCGGCCCACTCACCCCACCCAATGAAGCTGCGTGGGCTTGTCATTTAGTTCATAGAAGTATGCAATCCCGTAAGGAAGTTCGGCACCCCAGCGCACCTGCGTGGGCTTGCCCTTGAACCCCGGGTCCTCCCCCAGCTGCGCCACCAACATCGCCCGCTCCCGCTCCACGTCCGCCTGCGGCACCCCGCTCCGCCGCACGAAGCTAGGCCGCATGCCCGCCACGTGCATGGCCAGGCCCTCGCCCGCAGCCGCCAGCGCGGGGGACGCGGCCAGCGGGGCCGAGGCGCCGGAGCCCGCGGCCGCACCCTGCAGCGGGCAACAGGGAACGACATGGGCTGAGCACCCGCTCGCCCGTCTGCCATGCTGCTGGCCTGCGCGCTTCGCGTCCCAGCCGCAGGGCTCCTCGGCCTGTGTTGTGCGGCAGAGCGCACCTGCCACCCATTTTTGGGGTCGCAGGGTTGCAGGTACATGTAATTCGTACTTATATCACCTGCCGCAGCAGCACCACGGACGCCAGCTTGCCCAGGCCGGGGGCTGCCTGCTGGTGCACGTACGAATAGACCAGGCCGCCTGGGGGGCCGAGGTGGGGTGGCACGTGTGCGCGTGTGAGCGACATGAACAGGCACAGCCACGAGGCCGGGGGGATGGCAGCGCGATGGACGTGCTAGCCAGCAGCTGGCAAGAGCGTGAGCGGGAAGCGGGCCCCGGAAAGCCAGGGGCCAGGGCCAGGGCCAGGGCCAGGGCCAGGGCCAGGGCCAGGGCCAGGGCCAGGGCCAGGGCCA
>BDDC01000701.1:21218-47613 GCA_001662425.1 Chlamydomonas sphaeroides
TCACTCACAGCGACGCCAGGGTGAAGCAGCCCACCGCACTGACACCGCACCTGCTGCGTCTACCCGAAAGGCCCTCCGCAGGCGCACGTTTTCGCGAACACCAGCGGCCAGGGCCGTGACCGCCTCCGACACGGGCGTGCCGGAGGGCGTGCGCGCCGCCAGCAGCTGCGGCCACCAGCAGGTGGGGAACGGCGTGATACCGGCGGTCAGGCGATCAGAAGGCTGACTTACGGGGCAGGCGACACAGGTACAGCGCCCAGGTTATCGTTCAGAAGCGCGGCACGCGCCTGGGTCAACGACACGTCGGTCGTGCGTAGGAGGCAGGAATGCGTTCAGGTGGCCGGTGGGGACGTCGAAGCCCAGAGCCCATGCGTGTTGGCAAAGCATCCGCAGCGTTCTAGGCCTCGCCCTGGGGTCTGCCTTCCGCCGCGCCGGCCGTGCCGCTGCCGTACGGTACGATACCGTACCTGGTCCACGTCGAGCTCGTGGCCCGGCCCGACGGCGGCCGCCGGCCCCAGCGTTTGCGCCGCCGCCAGCACTTCCCGCAGCAGCTTCTGGAAGAGCTCGTTGCGAGCGACAAAGTCCGTCTCGCTGTTCAGCTCGACCACGACGACGGAGCCCGAGCCGCCAGCGCCGGGTGAGGGCGACGTAGCGCCCGAGGCGGTGAAAGAGGCGCCCACCAGGCCCTCGGCCGCGTGGCGGGAGGACTTCTTGGCGGCCGCTGCGAGGCCCTTTTTGCGGAGGGCCTCGTAGGCTTTGTCCATGTCCCAGTCGTGCTCCACAAGCATGGCCTGCAGGAGGACGGGGAAGGCAAGTGAGGGCAGGGGCGTGGCGTCGGTGGCGGTAAGATGTCGGGAGATACGTTTGCACGACCGGCTGCCGAGCGACATCGCACGGCTGACGCAAGGCTCGCCTTTACGTCAGCGATGGGTGCTCCGCTCTTCTCGCGCAGCTGCTTGATGATTGCCGCTGATTTTGCCGGGGGCGCTGAGGCTGAGCTGAAACCATGGCTAGCGAGCGACCCCAGCGCTGATCGCGAATATCCCCATAGCAGCGCGCCCGCTAAGCGGGTCAGCACGCTTGGCACATGCCCTGCAGAGAGCGACATCGTGCCCGCAACAGTCTGGTTCAGTGCAACCGATAAGTTCAAGAATGGGATGGTTACTAGTAGGCAGTATTGCGGGTATGAGACGGCCCGCTTGGCTCACTGATGCTTTAAGTGAACCGTGGACCACCACGGACGGCGACCGACTCAATTAGCGACGTCTTGCGGGAGAGCCGTCCACATACTTGCTGCGTTTACAGAACCATGGTCGCGCCACAGATGATAGAGGTCGACGACTCGGTGGTCGCGGACCTGAAGAAGAAGCTTGTCGACCCAGCCACGTCGCTGCCTGAGAAGTATCGTGTTCTATTCTCGCTTCGCAACGTTAAAGGCCCCGCGGCGCACGACGCTCTGGAGCAAGGT
The DNA here is from genome assembly GCA_001662425.1 of Chlamydomonas sphaeroides. Lineage (NCBI taxonomy): Eukaryota > Viridiplantae > Chlorophyta > Chlorophyceae > Chlamydomonadales > Chlamydomonadaceae > Chlamydomonas > Chlamydomonas sphaeroides. Next base: position 22,687 of record BDDC01000701.1, read on the forward strand.
GCGGGCGGGAGCGCGGCGGTCGCTCGCCGGCGCGGACCCGGCTTGTCGCTGGCCTGGTCGGAACGACTTTCAAGCGGATTGCAATTTCCTTCTTGCAGCTCTGAAGGACGAGAGCGCGCTCTTCCGCCACGATGTGGCATTCTGCCTTGGCCAGCGACAGGACGCCCGCGCGGTACAGGTCTTGACTAACATCTTGCACGACCGCAACGAGCACGCAATGTGAGCTGGGCAGTGGCGCTGCGCGTCGCGCGTCGTGTGGCCGTGGCGCAGCGGGGTCTTGCGGCGTCGTGGCGCCGTCCCAACCGCCGGGACCTTCACCCAGGGCCTGTCAGCCCTCCAGCACCCACGCACGGTGCTCATGACCCTTGCCTGCGGACCGCCGCCTGCCGTGGGCCCATGGGGTACCGCAGGGTGCGGCACGAGGCGGGCGAGGCGCTGGGCGCCATCGGCACCGAGGACTGCCTCGTGCCGCTGCGGGAGCACCTGGACGACGAGGTCCTGGAGGTGCGGCCAGGGGGTCGTACCGATGGCGTAGCAAACTAGCCAGGGGCGCCTGCTGTGAGGAGGTCCTGGCGGCTAGGCAGTGCAGCGCCGCGCGGCGCCACCCGCCGCCTGCGAGGGCCTCGGAGCCTGCACGCCCGCAGCCGCAGTCGCTCCGGCGGTGGGGCGCATGTGGGCGCAGTGCGGCACCACTCGCCGCCGGTGCTGGACCGCGGCTGCAGCTAGATGGTTGGAGCTTCCAGCCGAGGGCAGCGCCGCGGGCCGCAGCCGAGTCATCTCAGGGCTTTGGCGACCGCTGGTCCCGACCCGACCCGACCCGACTCAAACCGTCGCCGGCTGCTACGCCTCCAGGTGGCGGAGACGTGCCAGCTGGCGCTGCAGCGGATAGAGTGGCTGGCGGCCAACCCGGAGGCGGGCAACGAGGAGAGCCCCTACTACTCGGTGGACCCCACGCCCGCGTTGCCCGCCAGCACGCCCACGCCGCAGCTGCGCGCCGCGCTGCTGAACGAGCAGGCGCGCATGTTCGATGTGAGTGGCGGGCCAGTGCCTGCTGGGCGGCAAGCGGCGGCCCGGCGCTGTGTCGGCCGGGCCGGCGTCCCGGACGGAAGCAGATGGGAGTCGGATCGTGTGTGGTGTTGGGCTGGAAACTCTGATCCGCCGTACCTGGCCCCTCGGTTTGCCCGTGACCGTCCCCTGGCTGCGCCCGACCCTGACTCCTGGCGCGCCCTCGCAGCGCTACTCGGCGCTGTTCGCGCTGCGTAACAAGGGCGGCCCCGAGGCAGTGGCGGCGCTGGGCGACGTGTTCGGGGCTCGCAGCGCGCTGCTGAAGCACGAGGTGGCGTACGTGATGGGGCAGATGCAGGACGCTAAGGCGGTGCAGGTGCTCACGGACGTGCTCAAGGTGGGGCGGCGGCCGCCCGAGTGGCGGCGGTGCCCGCGGCGGCGGAGCGCCTCGGCGGCATCGCCGGGGCTGCCCTGCCTGCCCAGTGCCTTGCGCAGCCCCGGTCGTGTGCCCCAAGCGTGCGAGCGCCTCCGCATGCTGCCATGGGCCCGTCGGCAGTGGCCCGGCGACTCCCGCCACACCACCCTTCTCGACGCCGCTCGCACCGGCGCCTCTGTCCTTTTCCTATCCTTTCCTTTCCTTCCGCCCCTCTCCTGCCGCCCAGCCGCCCCCCGCCCCCAACGCCAAGGCCTCGAGCCAGCGCGCTCACCACACCCTGCGCTGCCACCTCTCATCTCGCCCCTCGCCACGCACCCTCGCCCTCCCTCAGGACCCGGCCGAGCACGCCATGGTGCGCCACGAGGCGGCCGAGGCGCTGGGCGCCATCGCCGACAGCGTCACCATCGGCCTGCTGCGCACCTTTGCGGCCGACCCGGAGCCCATCGTGGCGCACAGCTGCGTGGTGGCGCTGGACGTGCTGGAGTTCGAGCAGAGCGGGCAGATGGAGTACGCGGACAAGGGCGAGGGCGAGGGGCAGAAGGAGGCGAGGAGGCCCATCTGCCCCTGCCGCGGCTGAGGGAGGGGATGGGGGTGGGGGCTGGGAGTGTGGGAGTGAGTGAGGGACGTGGGGGAGCGGTGAGGGGTAGGGGCAAATGGGGCAGGAGGACACGGACGTGACCGAAGAGCCGTGTGTGACCCCTAGTCGGCCGCGTGCCGAGTTCAGTTTGCAAGGGGCCCGCTTGGTGGCGGGCGTGGAGCGGCGATGCTGGTGCTAGCACGGCCGAGGGCCGTGTGTATGCAGGATGGCAATGTGGTACCACTGTGATGGAGTGCTTCTGTGACACCGCAACTACGCAATGCTAAGGCGGCGGCAGCAACTATGAAAGCAGACGCCGCGAGGCACGGCGCACTTGGCATGCTTTTTGCCCCCAACCCACGCCCACGGCGCATCGCGTACAGTCCACTTGCTCAACTGTGCTGCCAGATGCGCAGTCAGGGCAGCCATAGGAAGCTTTCAATTATGAACCCGCGTGGACGTCAGGGCAGGATACCTGAGAAGCTTACAGCAGTGGGGTTAGCAACCGCATTCAACACAGTGCGGAGCTGCCGCACACGCCAACGCTCCGTGCCGTCGGCACACGCACCGCGCCCGGCACCCGCGCCCGAGCGTATGTGGCAGGAGGACTGCCTGCCACACGCACCAACATGTGTGCGGTACTTGTCCCCGGCACCGGTGAGGCATCTTGCCAGACCTCGTGCTCCGCAGGCCGAGTACTGCCCCGCCTGCTATTGGGAGCCCCATCCCGGGCGCACGGCGCCGTGCCCCACTGCTGCACCCGACCCACTGCCGCGACTCGGTGCGCGATGCACCCAGTGGCCGCCATTCTCCCGCCCCGGCCCTGTTCGCGCGTGCGCACGTGAGGCGCCGCTTGATTGTCATGAGTAAGCACCTGGCACTGCCCCCAGGCCATCGGTTGTTCCCGAACCCATGCTCCGCCCGCTCCCGCCCCCACGTCCTGCCCCCTTCCGCGTGCGCAGCGCCTTGGGAAGCCACCGCTCGCTCCGCAGGCATTGGTAGCGGCCGCGCGGTCTGGCGGCGCGCTGAGGCCTCGCCTGCTCGCTGAGGCCGCCGCGCCTCGCACCCCGCTGCTGCACAGCCCCTGCCGCCGCCGCGCAGCGGCCCCCGTCCGGCTCCCTGCCCGCCGTGGCGAGCTCGGCCGCGCCTAGCCGACGAACGTGCCGCGCCCCGGGCTGCTGCTGCCGCGGTGCGCCTCATGCTCGTCGCCCCCCTGCCACTGCCGTAAGCCGCTGCGCCGCCGCGTGGCTGCTTGGTGGGTGGCAGCGCCGTGGCTGACGCCCAGCCCCGGGGCGGGGGTCATCGTGCTGGCAGCGCTGGAGCTGCCGCCGCTGCTCTCCGGCGCTGGTTGAGCACGTACTCAAACAGGTAGAACTGCCGCTTCTGCTTCCGGTATAACCGGAAGCACTGCGGGTTGGGGGCAAGCGGGCAGGAGGCGGGGCGCAACAGTGAGCTTGCAGAGGATGCGCGACGCCTCGTGGCGGGAAGTAGGCGGGCGACAGGAGGCAGTCAGCGGGTAGGCCTACTTAAGGTGGGTGCGTGCCTGAGGCGCCAGGATGCGCCATGGCATACGAGGCCTTCGCTGACGCAGCAACCGGCTAGGGGTCACAGTTGTGACGGCGGTGCGCGGGGCGCGCTACACCACGCGCGGCAAGCAAGGACGAGGTGAGGGGTCCATGGCGGGGGGCCACGTGCGCGCCGCGACCCTGGCTGGCGGCGTTTGGCACGGCTTGCAAGGTTGGGCGACGAACGACCAGCAGCCCCCTAGCCCCTCCGCCTGGCGCCTTGCCAGCGTTCCGCGCAGCCCGTTTGCTGCCCTACCGAGACTATGCCGGTTATGAGCTCCGTCTCCTGCAGCGCAAGCATCGCGAACTGCACCGCCCGCGTCTTGGCGTTTCGCCGCTGCGAAATGGCGAACCGGAGGGAAGTAAAGGAAAGGGAGCAGGGGCGCAGCAAGCAGGGGTCGCTTGGTAGTTACCCCCTGAGGTCAGCGGCGCGCAACGATCGACAGGGCGAACAGGAGCCCATGCTGCTCATGGTCTCATGGTCTCATGGTCTCATGGGCATGCGCATGCGCGGGTGTGAGACGGGAGCTGGGGGCTCAGATGCGGTGTGGGGCCCGAGCCCGAGGGGCTTACGAAGGTGCCCATGATGAGGTAGATGATGGTCCCGTGCTGCGGCATGACGTTCAGGATGACGTACATGAGCAGCCACGGCAGCTGCGAGCAGGCGGTAACCAGCGAGAGGCGCATTGGTAAGGTGCTGACAACAAAAACGGCTGAGAGAGGGGGTTGGGGGCACCGCACGGTCCCGGCGTAGCGGCTTCGCGAAGGCCCGGGGCCTGCGGGTGGGGCGCTCACATTCTCCTGCAGATTGCCATACCACCCTCCGAAGAGCCGGATGGGCTCCGAGATGAACCAGAAGATGAAGAAGATCGTGCGCACGATGTCATTGTCCTTGAGCTTGAGGCCTATGAGGTACTGCCGGGGCGGGGGGGCGACGAACAGGGGTTGGGCTGGGGGGCATGTTCCGGGAGCGCCTTTCCCTTGTGCTTCGAAGGACCCGGGCCCCCGCCTGGCGGCCGGGCTGCACCCCCGCCTGGCGCCGCACTGCTGCCCGAGCCTCCAGCAGCAGGTGTGCCCACCTGGTCAAAGATGAACCACCACCAGAACCCCAGCCATGCGAGGTTGAAGAACAAACGGTAGTATAGAAGCTGCTGCAGGAACAAGCCTGATGCAATCTTACGGTCTGCACATACGCAGTAGCAAGAGGCGGGGTGGATACGACAGTGCTGGACGCAGCTCGCTGAGAGACAGCCAAGCGCAGCGCTGACGCCTGGAACACCGCACCCGCTAGATTCCGGAGCCTGGGATCGAAGCCCGTAGTTACAGGGTGTGCTGGTATCGTCATGGCCTGCGTCAGCAAGTTGGAAGCTGCAATGCGGCCCTAGTCTCGCGCATGTCCACTCGTTTAGTCAGCATTCAGTACAGCTAGGTAGTTTCTACACGTCGAGCTGCTGAGGAAGCTCCAAGGAGCCGGGTTGGCGAGGGAAAGGTCCGGCTGGATCGCGAATTTAGGCCCTGCCTTTTCACCGGACGCCTTTGAGCCCCAATTGAGCAGCACCTGGCCCACATACATTGCAACGCCATCACTGAGCACACCGAAGCCCTGCAACCCAGTTGTGTCAACGACACCCCAGACTCGCACGTCTTACTAGCACACACCTTTGCGCAGCACGCCGCTCTTTGAACGCCAGTAACCACAAAATGCTTTTAACCCAACCTCGTAGTGCGGCTCTGGCTGGCGCGCGCTCGCATTTCGGGTGCGTCGGCGGGCGCGCCTGCCGCGTCATCGCGGCGTGGCTCCGTGCCGCGTACTGAACGCCGACGCCCCATCTTACCGCTGCCTCCTTGCAGGTGCCCAATGCCTTGCGGCAGAGTCACGCGGCCCGCGGCGGTGCCGCCTAGCATCGCGCGCCCCGCGAGGCCATCGCGCCTGGTGGCCCGGTTCCGTGAGGACCACGCCGCCATTGCGGCCGACAGCAACAGCGTGCCGCACAAGGCCGCTGCCGCCGCTACCACAGCCACGAAGGTGGTCGAGGTGAGGAACCGCACCAACCCTTGGGACGCGCACCCGGGGGCCCCAACACCCCGCTTCCGCAGCCCCGCGCCGCCGCCCTGCCAACCCATTCCACCCCTGTCTCCACTCGCTCTTCCCTCCCTCCCCACCCCCCCAAAACCTCCAGGCTTCCTCCTCAGCTGTGGTAGACGCCTTCACCGGCGACGCCGCCGACGCTGGCGCCACGCCTCCCCCCACCTCCCCGTCACCCTCCTCGCCCCTTACCACCACCGCCGCCGCCGCCGCCCCCGCCCAGCCGCCCGGCTTCGCCGCCCGCCGCCTGCTGGTGTTCAGCGGCCTGGTGCTGGGATACGCCGCCTACTACCTCACACGCAACTCGCTGGTGAGGCAGACCAGTGGCAGCCTAGTCCTAGCACAGGGCCTCAGCAGCTGCCGGCAGCTACCAGCAGCTGGCAGCCGCTGCTCGCTGCCAGGCTACCGCCGCGGACGCAGGCCTGCGGGCCCTCGTAGCCCTCCTGGATGCAGCGGCCGCTGTCGATCCCCAGGAAGGGCCCTCCCCGGCCTCGAGCCTGCGCATTCGGCCCAGGCGGTGCTTCCCGTGGTCGTGGCCACACGCTCCCTTGCCGCTGCCTCACGCCTCTCGCGGTCCTCCATTGCCCCTCCCTTGGCCCCACGCCCCGCCAGCCCTACGCCGCGCCCGTCATGGTGGCCGACACCAGCCTCGACTTCTCGCTCGCGCAGGTGCGGTCACAGGACACACGCGGGTTGCGCAAACGAACCCTGTGTGTGCCGTATGGTCCGATCTCCGGTGTGGCCTACAGCGGGGTGGGGCGGTTGAGTGCGAGGCCAGGCGGCGGCCCCAGCCCGGTCGCCCTGCGCCCCGCCACGCCCCAGCCTGCTGTGCAACACGCCCGCCCACCCGTTCGCCCAACAACCCACCCACCCCACCTCGCCTGCAGGTTGGCACGCTCACATCAATCTTCCCCATCGCCTACGGTGAGCAAGCGGCTCGGCAGCCACCACCGGCGCTCAGCACGCAGGCCGCCCGCGACGCGAGCCGGCGCTGCGCCAGTGCCCCCTGGGCACCACCCCGGCGCCACCGCCCCCACCCCCTCCACCCTGCTCCCCTTCCCTCCCGTCCCCTGCTGCCCCTGCTCCCCAGGCATGTCCAAGTTCGTGGCAGGCATCCTGGGCGACCGCTTCAGTCCCTCGCTGCTGCTGGGCGGCGGCCTGCTGGCCACCGCCGCCTGCAACCTGGCCTTTGGCGCCGGCAGCGGCCTCGCCTGGTTCTCCACCATGTGGGCCCTCAACGGCCTCATGCAGGTGCGTTGGGTTGAGTTGGATGGATGGGTGGATGGGTGGAGGTAGGCTGTTTCTGTCGGGGGCTGGCGTTCGTACAGGCGCGTTGGGCGAAGCCATGCGGGCGCTGTGGGCCAAGCCATGCGGGCGCTGTGGGCCAAGCCATGCGGGAGTTGTGGGGCTAAGCGAGGCTGCCCACGGCCGGCGCCCCGTGTGGCTCCCATCACCGGGCACCCTATTCACGCGGCACCCCTGTCTGCCACCCCCTCCTGCTGCCCCTCCGCCAGGGCGTGGGCGCGCCCTCCTGCGCCCGCATGCTGACGGCCTGGTTCTCCCCCACCGAGCGAGGCACGTACTGGGGGCTGTGGAACATCGCGCACAACACGGGCGGCTTCGCGGCGCCGCTCATCGCCGCCACCGCCGCCAGCACCCTGGGCTGGCGCTGGGGGCTGTGGGCGCCTGGGCTGGCGGCGCTGGCGCTGGGCGCATACGTGCTGGTGGTGTGCAGGTGGGGGCAGGCGGGGAATGGGGCCTGGGACCTGGGTTTGTGTCGATGTGGCGGGTTGGTATGGGTGGGCGCATACGTGCTGATGGTGTGCAGGTGGGGGTGGGCGGGGGCGTGGGGCCTGGGGGCGGGGACTTGGGGCCGGGGTTGGCTGCAGTTCGTGCAGGGTGACAGGCGTGCCTGGGATGTGAAGGGTGGACTGTGGGGAAGGCCAAGCAGCGAGCGCCTCATCAGTTCAGCTGCCCTGCCCAACCCTCACTCGCATCACCCCTCGCTCGCACCGCACAGGGACACGCCTCAGGCCGCCGGCTTCCGGCCCGTGGAGGCGCCCAAGCCGCCGACCGGCCCCGCGGCTGGCGCCGCGGCTGACGGCAACACGTCCACCAACGGCGCCGCGGGCAAGCCCCAGCCGGCTGCTGCTGCTGCTGCTGCTGCTGCCTCCCCCTCCTCCGCCCCCTCCTCCGCGCCCTCCGAGTCCAAGGGCCTGCTGCGCACCGCCATCGACAACGTGCTGTCCAACCCCGCGGTGTGGGCGCTGGCGCTGACCTACTTCTGCATCTACGTCGTGCGCCAGGTGGGTGCGGGAGCGGGTGGGAGCGCAGCAGGGGCATGCCGTGTGGGGGGTGGGGTCACGACTGGAGGTCAGGGTGCATGCATCTCATCCCGGCTTGCTTGACCAGCCGCTGACCAGCCGCTGGCCTTCTAACTCTCCCCCTCCCTCCCCCTCCCCCCTCCCTCCTGCCCCCAGGGAGTCACCTCGTGGTCCATGTTCTACCTGCTCCACGAAAAGGGAGTCGCGGACGCAGCGCAGGTGAGGGCACCCCAGCCGCGCCCGCCAAGACGCACCGCCGGCCCGCGGCCGCCTCGCCCTGCTCCCTCATGCTCCCTCATGACGCACAGCCTCGGCCCGCGCACCCATCCTAAGCAACCGTTCCCTTATGCCCCGCCCCTTCCCTGGTCTTGAACCTGCCCCCTCCCTCAACTCGTACCCCGCAGGCCGCGCAGCGCGTGTCGGGCCTGGAGCTGGGCGGGCTGCTGGGCGGGCTGGCGGCGGGGCGGCTGTCCGACCTGCTCATCCGCCGCACCGCCGGCGAGCCAGCGGCCACGGCCGACGGCGGCGTGCGGCAGCCGGCGGGCAACGTGGGCACCCGAGTGCGGGTGAGGCGGCGGGGGGCTGGAGAGAGCGGAGGGGGGAGCGCTCTGCGGGAGAGATCGCGTCGAGGGATGGCAGTTGGGAGTTGGTGGTGAGCCAAGCAGCAGCAGGGGGCCGGGCCGCGGGCCACTGCGGGCGGGTGCGGGCTGCGGCCGGCCGCTACGCCCGGCTGGCCCCATGTCCCGTCGCCCCGCGCCCCATCTTCTGCCCCTGCGCCCCTCCTTCCCCCATCCCCCCACTCCCCCAAGGTGGTGATGGCCTACACCCTGGGCCTGGCCGCCGCGCTGCTCGCCTTCCGCTCGCTGCCCGCCTCGGCGCCCGCCGCGGCGCAGTGGCTGTGCGTGGCCGCCATCGGCTTCTTCATCTACGGCCCGCAGGCAAGGGGGAGAGAAGCGGGCGGGCAAGGGAGGCGCACCCTCCATGTCTCCAGGCTGGCGCTCCGCGGCGGCCGTGGGCGGCTTTGCAAGCCACTCTTGGAAGCCACCTTTGCGTCCGGTGCTACGGACGCTCGACCTCACCCCTCTTCCCCTCCCCCTGCTGCCCGCTCCCTCTCCTCCCGCCCCCAGATGCTCATCGGGCTGTGCGGGGCGGAGCTGGTGCACCCTGCCAGCGTGGGCGCTAGCCAGGGCGTGCTGGGCTGGGTGGCGTACCTGGGGGCTGCCAACGCAGGTGCGCAGGGGGAAGGAGGGAGGGAGGGGTACACAGCTGGGGGCAGCAAGGGCTGGGGCTGCTGTGCAGGGTTGCGGGGCCAGGAGGGCTTGCTGGGCTGGCACAAGTCCAGGCCACACCGCTCGCTTGCCACCGCGCTCGCTTACCCGCCGTACCCTGCTCCCTGTTGCCGTACGCAGGCGTGCCGCTGTCGTACATCATCACGCAGTACGGCTGGGGCGCCTACTTCACCAGCCTGGTGGGCGCCTGCGGGCTGGCGCTGGCGCTGCTGGCGCCGCTGGCGTCGCTGCAATCGTACAGCCAGCGGCAGCAGCTGGCGGCGGCGGCGGCGCGGTCGGAGGGCCCGGCGGTGGCGGGCGGCGACGGCAGCGACGGCGCGCTGCGGCCGCGGCTGGCGTGAATGGCTGTTGGGCAGTAGCAGCCGATAGGGGCGGGCGGCTGTTGCGCGGTGGCGGTACGTAGGATTTGAGACGAACGGCGGACAGGCTGGTGGCGCGTGGCTCTCCATGACATCAAGTTATTGCACTCGCAAGAGGAATTGGCATGTTCGAGGCATTTGCGCGCCTTGCATTAAGGCGCGCACCGCGGCCCCGCCCGCAAGCCGGTGGTGATGCCGGAGAGGCGGCGGGCGTTTTCGTTTACTGGCAGGGGTGGCTGCCTCTGCGCTACGCTCTTACTCCTTGCTGCGCGCTTGTGCAGTTTGCGGTGGGCCAGCGGAATGCGCCGTGCGGGTGGAGAGCGGCCGAGTGTGTGCTCCAGTGTGAGTGTGTGCGCGGGCGTGTTGAGCGGCACCGGCGTGTGTGTCTTCAAGTGTCATGTACATCAAACCGTGTGTGAAGATGCGGTGTGCCCGCGCGGCGCTGGCATGCAGCGGCGTGTGCGTCTGTGGGGGTGTTGGGGTGTTGGGGGCTGCGACGCCCCTGGCGCCCCCGCGGGGTGCGTGGCGTGGCGTGGCGGGCTTCTGAGGCCACCCCGCGCAGGGTGGGGCCACCTTGGAGGCCCCTCGTGTCGCCGGCCCCACTGAGGCCTGGGGCGGCCGGAGCGGCGCCACGCACATGGGGCGCCGCGCCATTGACATGCGCGGTGGCGGGCGTGGGTTGCACGCACCTGGGGGCTGCCGTCTCCCACGCCTCAGACGGAAGAGTGCGGGCTGTACTTATGCGGCGTATGTCGGGGACGTTTCCGTGTCGTTTTTGAACACACAGGCGTAGGCGCGGCGGCAGCGTGTCACGCGTGGCACGGCGGCTGTGTGTCCTGGCTGTAAAATAGGAGAGCGAAGTCAATAACCGATCCCTGTGCCTGCAACTCTGCGAACATAACGACAATGCATCCATAGCCGCTGCGACGGGGGGCCAAGCAGGCAAACAAGGCTGTGTTTCGTGCAGGGTGTTGCAGGGCATGCCCCCAGCCGTGCATGCCCCCAACTTGTATGATACGGCTACCGTACGCGCCCGCCACCCCCGCGTCTCCCACGCGCCTCTCCGACAAGCGCGGACCAGCAGCCAGCGCCCACGCCACTCCCAGGCCCAGGCCGTCGGCAGGAACGGCGTGGGCTGCGTCCCGCCTCGCCAACACACACTTATACTTATTTCTGAACACACTGCGAAAGGCGCAAGCCAGCCACGGTGCGCTTGCAGTAGAGGCACGCACGTGAAGACAGCCCACAGGATCGCCGAGCCGCGGCGAACACTGAGCTCCGGCTAGTCAGGCCATGCAACGAGCGGTGACGCCCGGCCCTTGAAACCGGGGCTCCAGCAGGACTGTGATCTACCGGGGCTGGCCGTACAGGGCACTAACCCTGCATGTTCGCCATCAATGGGCTCCTCCGGGCACCGGCACTCGCCGGCCGCCGGCGCAGCAGCCGGCGCTGGTAGCCCCACTCGCATGCGCTGGCGCAGCCGTGGCTGCGGCCGCCGCGGCCGCCGCCTGCATGTGATGCGTGCGAGCATGGGCGGCGGGGGCCAGGCGCGCGGTACTACTCATCGCCACCTGCCACACATCCAGCCGTGCACGCCAACCCCCAGGCCGAGGCTGTCGGCAAGGGGGGCGTGGGCTGCGCCCCATCCCCACCCTTACCCTCATCCTCACCCTCACCTCACCCTCACCCTCACCCTCACCCTCACCCTCACCCTCAGTCCCTCACACATGCTCCGGTGCCGCCGGGCATTGCTGCAGCCCGCGAGGGCGTGCTCGCGTGCTGCGTGTGTGTGTTCCAGTGTTAGGTAGAACAGAACCCCACACGCGGTGTGTGTGTGTGTGTGTGTAAGGGGGGGGGAGGGGTTATGCCTGACCTAATGGGCGAGGGGCATGCGCGCGCGGGTTAGGGCCGTACTCATCGGAAAGCAAGGAGAAACTCTGGGTCGCATCGCCGCCTGCCCCAGGCGCCAGGGGAGTCCATCGCAGGCGCATGTCGCGGTGTTCCATGTTGGCAGGAATCCCATGGCGTCGTGACAGCGCGTGGGCCGGCAGCCGGCCGTACCCCACCATGCACGCAGTCATGCCGTCGTGACAGTGATGCCACAGTCGCCGGCACTACAACACCCACCGGCACACGCCCCTGCTGCACCCCTGCCCGTGCCCGCACCGCCGCCTCCTTGCGGCACGCTCCCACCGCCCCAGCCCCTGCGCCGCTACACCTCCTCCCCCCCAATCAGCAGCGGCTGCGTCAGCCCAGACCCCGGCCCCTGCCCGCTCCGCGCCGCCGCGCGCGCCGCCTGCTCCGCCTGCCGCGACGCCGCCGCCGCCGCCTCCACCGCCGCCGTCGCGGTGCGCGCCCGGGCCCGCCTCGCGCAGCCCGCCACGGCAGCCGTGACCAGCGCAAACGCCACGCCGATGCACGCCCCCGCCGCAAAGGCCTGGCCCACCGAGAGGTCGAAGAACAGCACGCACACAATCATGGTGACCCAGGTGGCGCGGATGCAGTCAAAGATGTAGTCCGCCAGGTTGGGCTCGGCGGCGGTGTTGAAGGCGGGCTGCCGGCGGCGGCGCGCCGCCTCGCGCGCGGCGAGCACCTCGGCGGGTATGGGCGGCAGGTTGTTGATGGGCTGCTTGCAGATGTCGCACACCACGTCGCCCTTGTGCTGCGGAGGGGGGGAGGAGCGGAAGGGGACAAGGGGCGGGCGGGGCGCAGGTCAGTGGCGTGAAGCGCAACGGCAACGGCGGCGCACGCAGCGCAGCGCATCGGAGGCCACACAGTGTGATGCGCCCACCGCGGGGCGTGGAGGGGGTTGGGGTACGTGCGCGACGTGCTTGCCGGTTGATGCACCCGGTGCCCATCTCCCACACCCAGACTGCCCCTGCCCGGCCCCCTGCCCGGCCCCCCGCGGCTGCTCCCCGCACAGCACTCACGTGGCTCCACTCTATGGCGCACTTGCGGTGCCTCAGCGCCACCTCGCCCTTGCAGGCGCACTGCAGCGCCATGGCGTCGCCGCTCTCGAACTCGTGCGGCATGAGCACCTGGGCGCCGGCAGGGGCCGGGGAGACCCGGGGGGGGGGCGGGTGGTCCCAGTTTCACGGAAGGTCACCGAGGAACGCCCCGATCTGTGTTCGCGCTTGAGCGGCGTGGGCGCGGCACAGGAGGGGTGCACGAGCCGAGTACGGCCGCACACAGAGCCTGGCACGGACCCCGCCGTTGAGGGCACACCTCCAAAGCCCGTGAACATCACCCTCATCGCAAAGAGACCCCGCCAGCCCGCCAGCCCGCGTGGTGGCCGCACCTCGAGGCAGATGAGGCAGATGGGGTAGGCGGGCGGCCCCCCGCCTCCGCCACCTCCGCCGCCCGGCCCCGCCGAGCCGCCGTGCACGCTGCTGCCCGGCCCGCCCAGCCCGGCGCTGGTGGTGCTCTCCGCGCGGCTGAGCGAGCGGCCGCCGCCCAGCGGGCCGCCCACGCCGTGCGGGCTGGCGGCGAGCGCCACACTGCGGGGCATGCTCCACGTGCCTTTTGGGGGGCAGAGGGCAGGGCATGGGCATGGGCAGGGCAGGGCATCAGGGGCCGGTGGAGCAGGTGGGGCGGGGCAGGTCAGGGCAAGTGGGCCGGGGCAGGGAAGCGGGTGCAGCGGCAGGTGGCGCAGGGCAGGGCGCTGTCAGTGGCTGCCCCCGCAGGGAGCCAGGGCCCAGCGGGCGGCGACCGCACGGCCCTCACCCAGGCTGGCGGGCAGGCTGGTCGCCAGCATGGCCAGGTCCGCCAGGTCGGGCTCCGACATCGCCGCCGCCGCCCCTCCATCGCCGCCGCCGCCGCCGCCGCCGCCCAGCCGCGGCTGCGTGGCGGAGCGCAGCAGCGCGCCCAGCCCGCCGCCGCCGCCACTGGCGGGGCCGGCGCTGACGCCCAGGCTGCTGCCGCCGCTGGCGCTGCCGCCTGTGACCGAGTTCCGGCCCGCACGGCGGCCGCCAGCGCCCGAAGACGACGGCGGGTCCGACGGCGGCCCGTTGCCGCCGCCGCCGCCGCCGCCCCAGGTGCCCCAGAGGTAGCCGCCGCCTGACGGCGCGGCGGCGGCGCCGCCTCCGGCGGCGGCCCCAAAGGCCTGTGAGGATGTGGAGCGCTTCATGGCGCTGTTGAGGCCGCCGGTGGCCTTGTTGAGCACCGAGCCGGCCGAGGCGTTGGCGGCTCGCGAGCGCAGCAGCGAGGAGCCGCCGCCGCCCAGCAGGGAGGAGGAGGAGGGCAGGCTGCCGAACGAGGTGAGCGCGGGTGGCGGCTCGGGCACCGCAAACAGCGACCTGCGCAAGGGCGGGCAGGGCGGCGCCGGCACGGGCTGGTCTGACTGGCCGCCTGGATGACGCAGATGACAGCGGGGCAAGGGGTCAGCACCTTGTTGGTGTTGCAGGTGAACGCCGGCGGCACGCGGCGCGGCGCGGCGCCGGCATCGGATGGCAGTGGGCGCGTCTGTCGCACCCGCTGCCGGCCGCTGCCGGCGGCGGCGACGCAGGCCTCCAGCGCGTGCGGTGGCCCCCTCCGCACCTGTCCCGGCCCCCAAACGGCAGCCCCTCGGCGGCGTTGTGTACGCTGCTGTCGGGCGTGTCGGTGCGGCCGCTGGCGCCGCGCCCCCCGCCGCCGCCGCCGCCGCCGCCGGCCCAGCCGCCGAACCAAGTGCCCAGCAGACCCGAGCCGCCGCCCGCCATAAGCGAGCCGCCAGCAGTGCCCCGAAGGCTGCTGCCCAGTACAGCGCTGGCGCCGCCGCCGCTGGCGGGCAGGCTGCTGCCGTACATGGAGTACGGCACGGCGGCGGCGGCGGCCGGCGGCGCGAGGTACGGCCCGGCTGCGTCGGCTCCCTCCAGCACCACCGTCACGTCCTCCTGGCTGCCTGCGGAGGCATGGCGGCGGGGCGCGTCGCGGCAAGCGCGGCGGCAGCGTCGGCGGCAAGCGCGGCGGCAGCGTGGGCGGCAACGTGGGCTCCAGGGTGAAGTGACCGGCGCACCAGCCCATCGCGCGCCAGCCTGCTGCTGCTGCTACAGCCCCACGCCGCCCAACGAGCACGAGCCACACCGCCACCCTTCCCTCCCACGCGGGGCCCCCATCCGCACCCTTGTCCGGCGGCCGGGCCACCACCCGGTAGGTGCGCGGGCGGTCGAGGCCGGGGATGCTGATGGCGCGGCTGCTGAGGCTGCTGCTCAGCGTGGGCCGCGGCGGGCGGGGCACGTCGTCCTGGGGGGCGGGAGCGGGCGTGGGGCGGATGGGGTGTGTGGCAGGCGCCCAGGGGCGCCGCGCACAGGTGCGGCAGCTGGGGTTTGGGGGCAGCTGGGGTGTGGGGGCAGCTGGGGTGTGGGGGGCAGCTGGGCTGTGGGGGGCAGGCGCCGTGCCGCAGGGCCACCTGACTGACTGCCCCTCGCGCGCCCCTTGTCCGCCAAAGCTGGCCGCACGCTGTGGCGCGCACGCCGGAATCCCTGCCAGCCTCCACACGCACACACGCACCCCAGCCCCTCCATTCCCCTCCCCTCCACATGCCCAGCCGCCTCACCTCCACCACCGGCTCGATCTCGCTGATGCTGGCCACGCGCGGAAAGCCGCTGCGGCCCCGCGCAGGCGCCGACCGCCCGGCCATGTCCACACCCCGCCCTCCGCCGCCACCGCCACCCGTGTCCGCCCCGGCGCCGCCGCTCCAGCCGCCCGCCGCCAGCGCGCCGCCGGCGCACCCCACGGCAAGAGGTCCGCTAGGGGCCTGCGCGACTCCGGTGGCCCCCAGGGCGGGCCCCGTGGCAAAGAAGCCGCCGACGGGGGCGGGGTACGCCGCGTACGCGGTGGCAGAGGCCGGGTACACGGCTGCTGCTGCTGCTGCGGCGGGTCCAAGCTCGGTCCCGGGGGCGGTGGCGCCGCTGGCAGAGGTCCTAGCACCGGCGGGAGGCTGCGGCCGCGCGGCGGCGGCGGCGGCTGCGGCTGCTGTGGGCTGGCCTCGCTGCGCGCCCAGGGCCTGGCTGAGGGTCTGCGCCGGTGGCTGGAGCTGCGCCGGGCTTGGGCCGGGGTGGGGCTGAGGCTGCTGGCGGCCGTTGGACGCGGCGACAAAGGGCGAAGCGCGCGGCTGCTGCTGGAGGTACTGCTGCTGGAGGTACGGCTGCTGGTGTTGGTGTTGGTTTTGGTGTTGCTGGGAGCGCTGCAGCTGCGCCTGCAGGCCGCCGGGGGTAGGCAGCGACCCGGCCGCGGCGGCGTGGGCTGCCGGCTGCTGCGGCCGCTGGGAGGGGCCCGGCGCCGGCGCCTCGCGGGCCGCGGCGGCGGCCTCGAGCCAGGAGGGCAGCTGCAGGCCGGAGGCGGCGGTGAAGGAGGACGACAGGTTGGGCGTGGGCCTGGAGCCGCCGGCCGGGGCGGCGGCGCGGGGCATGGCCTCGGCGGGCGCGCCGCCGTTGGCCCAGGGCCCGGGGCCGTTGGAGCCGAGGCCGTTGGAGGGGTGGGAGGAAAGGGCGTGGGGCGGGGGGTCGGGGTGCCACTCGACGCGCCGGCGCGGCCGGGCGCTGGGCGCTTCCACGGGGCCCGGGGCTGCCGGTGAAGGCTGGCCAGCACCCGACGAGCCGGTTGCACCGGCCACGGCAGCTATGCCTGGGAGTTGGCTGGGGAGAGTCTGCGGGGGAGCTTGCGCCGACCTGGCGAGGGCCGGGCCGGACGAGGGAAAGGGACGACACGTGGCGACAAGGTTGGCACAAGCAGCACGGCCAGGACGCGAGGTCGCGTTCGGCCGATGGCTCTACCTGGCGCGGCCGAGAGCTTGCTGCAGGCCTCCAACGGGGCTGTGTCGGCGCCCTGCGGGGCGACACAACGTCACGCAGCAATTCGGCATGGCGCCAGCAACTCACGCACCGGCGCCGCGCTTACCCTCCGCGCGTTGATCGGCCTGCTCCATGCTGATATTACGTCCAGAAGCGCGCAAGCCGAGCGACAACAAGCCTACGGGAGGGTAGTTACGCCACTAACAATTGCATCTCGCCAAGGTTGCTGCGAAGCGCTGACTGTGAAGCTAGCACGATGATGGCAAACGGAAGCCTGGATTCTGCAGCGTGGGACAATACGCACGAGTCCCCGTGCAAGCCGCTTTTAGCTTTTGGCACGTGTGAGTGTCTTTTTGTGTGCTGCTGTGAGCTCGGCGCGTGCAAAATTGAGTGTGGTGTGCGGCAGGGCTCCTTCAAGTGCGGTCGGGACGGTGCTCCTCTTGCGGCATGCAAGATGCCTCACCCCCAGGAGTGCCTACTGCCCCTGCCCTCCACCACCCTTCTCCCCGGCGGAGGTTGACTGTTGAGCTCCCTACCCTTTGACGTTGGAGGGTAAGGTGCAAACCCTGCAGAAAACTGCGAGCTGCGCGGGGTCGGATTCCTGATTGTGGCTGCACGCGCATGCCCAGCTGGCCAGAGCCTCCCCTCAGCCCGCCTGTGGCCGCACGCCCCCCCCAATGGTGGCGCTTCGCGGCACACTTACACGCACTCTCGAGCCCCCGCCCGGGACGCCACGGCCGCTGCACGACGGCCCCGCCAGCAGGGCCCCAGCCCCAGCCCGCGCGGCCCCAAAACTGCACAAGCTCGCTCTGACGCGAGAGCCGCCGCGGCGCCCCGCCCTCGCACCCACGCACTCACGGCGCGCGCGCGCACGCCACCCCTCGCCCTATCCATCACCCCGTCGCCGACTATGCTCGTATCCATCCATAACTTCCTCTGCCTTCCCGAGACCCGCCAGTCGGCTACACCCCTAGCGACACAGCGCAGCGCAGCATCGCGCGGGTCCACGCCGCCTCGCGTGCTGGGCCGCAGCCCGGAGCAACCGGCCACCGGCCAACCGCCTACCGCCAGCTGGAGCGGCTCATGGAGCGGGGAGCCTCCGAGGAGCTGCTGCTGCTGCTGGTGCCCTTGAAGCTGCTGCCCTTGACCTTCTCCAGAATCATGTCGTCGCACCTGGCGGGGAAACGAGGGGAAGCCGGAAAGGCGGGGCAGGGCTCGAGAACGGGGTGTGTCGCCTGCGAAATGGTACTTCATTAAATTACTTCAATCTAAGCAAGCATACCCGACCGACAGGCCCCAGCCATGACGACGCGCTTGTTCTTGTGCCCCGTTCCCCCAACCCTGCTTTTCTCCGCCTGGCTTGGGGTTGGGCTCCTTGGCCATCCCACCCCAGCCTGCTGCGCCCACCGGCCCTCCCCACGGCACCAACCCGCCCCCACAGCCCATTCCGCGCGCCGCTCACTTGAAGTTGGCCTCCTTGCGGAAGGTGCCCCGCCCGAAGTCCTTGGTGTAGCTGTCGCGCAGGCCGTCCACCAGCCCGAACTCGGGCGTCCAGTCCAGGTCGGCCATGGCCTAACAAGGGGGGAGGGGGCAGGGCAGGGAGAGCAGGGAGGCAGCGGCTGACGTCACCACACGGAGCACACGGGTGCTGGCAGGTGCCCTGCGCTCTCCTGGCCCAGCTTCAGCTTCGGCC
Source organism: Chlamydomonas sphaeroides (assembly GCA_001662425.1). Taxonomy (NCBI): domain Eukaryota; kingdom Viridiplantae; phylum Chlorophyta; class Chlorophyceae; order Chlamydomonadales; family Chlamydomonadaceae; genus Chlamydomonas; species Chlamydomonas sphaeroides. The sequence continues at coordinate 40,791 of BDDC01000701.1, forward strand.
CGGCGTGCACCCAGAGGGACACACAGCGCAGCGCAGCGAGCAGGCCGGCGCACGGACAGCAGGCGAGCAGCAGGCAGGCCCGGCCCCGCCTTGGCGCCGCCCGCAAGCCCAGCACCTTCATACTGCATCAAAGCATATCATTACATTATCATACTGTGTGATAACAACCTATATTATGTATCATTACAGTATCATACTGTGTGGTATCATCCTATATTATGTACCATTACAGTATCATACTGTGTCAGCTCCGTTGCAGCGCTGTCCGCACCTTGTCGACGGAGGCGAAGAAGTGCTGGTCGCGCATGGGGAAGGCCTTGTCCTTGCCGAAGTCAAAGTCCTTGGGGTTGTAGTGGATGAGCTCGGGCTCGGGGACGCCCATGGCCTTGGCGCAGGCCTTGGCGATGCCGTCGAAGGTCACGAAGCGCTCGCCTGGCGAGAGAAGGGGTTGGAAGGGGCCGGGGCGGGGGCCCGCAACGTCAGCGGCCACAGTGCGGCCGGGCGCCCGCGGCTGCCGCCGCCCCCGGCGGCTCATGCTTTCGGCCGCCCGCTGCGCCGCGCGCCCTCCTCAAGACCTCCGCCGCTGTCCTCGCCAGTCAAAGAGCCCCTGCTTCTCCAGCCGGTCTGCTCACCCGCGATGTTGTACACCTGGCGCGCGGCCTTCTTGTTGCCCAGCACCTTGACGAAGGCGGTGGCCAGGTCCTTGACGTGGCCCAGCTGGGGAGCGGATGGAGGAGAGGGAGGCAGGCAGGGGTATGAAGGGGATGAGGGGGGATGAGGGAGGCAGCCAGGGGTTGTGCATGGACCATGGGGAGGGCGCTCTTTAGACACGGCCGGGCGCCCCGGGCTTGGGAGACGTCGCCCTCGCCCCGCCTGCTAGTGTTACTACCCTCAGGTACACTTCCCCATAGGTACCCCCTGGGGCCCTCCTCCCTGCGGGCGTCCAACACCACACCTGCGTGACCTGATATCCAGATATTTTGCGCTCGCCCCGCACTCATCGCAGCCACGGCTCAGGTACATCCCCCCAGGTACCCCCTGGGGCCCACCTCCCTCCGGGCGCCCAACCTCGCGCACCTGCGTGACCTGCATGCCGCTGCCCGGCACCGGCACCGGCCGGCCGGCCTTGAGGCGGTGGAAGAACCACTCCTCCACGGGGTTGTAGTTGAGCGGGCCGTAGATGTAGACGGGGCGGATGGAGGTGAAGTTGACGCCGCTGCGGCGCAGCAGCTCCTCGGTGTCCAGCTTGCCCTGCCGAGGAGGGGCCGACAGGGGCGACGGGAGCGGTGGCGGCAGGAGGGTGAGCGGGGAGCGGGGACAGGGACGCGGTGCGGGCCCGGCGGCAGCGCGCCACGGCAGCTGCTCCGCCCTGGCCCGGCAGCCTCCATGCGCTCAGCCCCCCGGTCCCTCAACCCTCTGGTGGCGGCTCTTGGGGCTGGGCGACTGTGATATACTCTAGTTGGAGATGCAGCTGCAAGTATGGACTTGCATAGAGCAGTCTACGCAGAAGCGCAACCCTGGCCAGCCCTGGCGCTGCGCCGCCTGCCGGCGCGCACCTTGTGGCGGCTCTTGGGGTCGACGGCGTCCTCCTCGCGGTGCGGCATCATGTCGTTCTTCAGGTACACGCCCGCGCTGGAGCAGTAGATGTACTGCTCCAGGGTGGACTTGGTGCCCTTGAGCACCGGCTCCACCTCGCTGCCCTCGCGGCCGTTGATGTCGTACACAACTGCGCCGTTGGCGGTTGGCGGAGGGGCGGAGGCGGGATGAGGCGGGATGAGGGACGAGGGATGAGGGCGGAGGTGTTGCGACGCTGCTCCCTCTGCCCCTGCGCCCAACTGCCGCCGCCGCGCACGTGCATCCGTCACTCGCGGCGCGCCCGAACCCCTGCGCCCTGTGCCCCTGGTCCCCGATCTCTCCACACCGGTCCGGCCATTACCCCCCAGCCCCTGCACACGCGCGCGCACGCACCCTGGAAGCCCTCGCGCGCCAGCTTGCGCTCCACCTCGGGGAAGTCCTGCGGCGGGAGCGAGGAAGGGAGCAGGGGCCACGGGGCGGCACGGTGAGCCTGCAGGCCCCGGCCAGCAATACAACCACAGGAGTGCCCCGGCAACAACCAATGGCGGCCCCCGGGCCAGCCGGCGGCGTGAGGTGCAGGTCCATGGCCTCCGTCAACTGGGCTCCGCTCTGGCGCCTTCACTCTCGCGCCCGCCCCAAAGCGCAGGGAGCTGTGAACTGCAGGTGAGGGGCGCTGGTCCACTCCGCTGGGGCGCTGGGCGCTAGGCGCTGGGACGGCTCCCCACGAGCTGCCCCCGCTCCGGCTGGCAGCCGCCGAGCTGAACCGAGCTGCGCCAAGGTCCCGCGCTGCACCCGCTGCTGCGCTGCACTCCGGCGCCTCGAGAGCGCTCGCCGCCGCCCCGGCCTGGCATGTGACAGCCCTCGGGGCGCTTCTGCAGACACTGCCGCCCAGCCGAGCCCCGTGAGGCATGCCGCCGGGGATGGAGCTGCATGGCGCTGCTGAGCCTCGTCCGCTGCGGCACGCCTGGCAGCCCGCCGGGACTGCGTCCTCGGCACCGGAGGCCGCTGTTCACGGCAGTGCAGTGCGCAACACCGCTCCGAGGCGCTGGGCCTCGGCTACCACCACGATCCCGGCCATCGGGGGGCTGGACGCCGGGCTCGGCATTGCAGCCAGCGGCCCTTCGCTGGGCGTGGCCGGGGCGGTCGGCCCGGGCTGCTGGGTCAGGCCGGGGGCTGCCGGACCGCCAGAGCTGCCATGGCGCCTGCGGCCGGGCCTGGGTCTGGGCTCCCCTGTGTGCGGACCACGGGCGTGTTTCGGCCCGTGGGGCGCAGCAGCCGCAGCCCAAGCGGTGGCGGCTGCTCCCAATCGTGCCGGCCAGAGCTCCTGCCGCCGCCAGCCGCCCAGGCCGCCACCATGCCGCAGTCCTGCTGTCGGCTGCCAAGGCACCGACTCCCCGCGCGGCCCGGCTGCTGCTGTGGGAGTCCAGCTTGATCCACACTGTCCCCCCCTCCCCTTGTCCAACACACAGCCGTCCCATCCCCCATCGTCGGCCACCGCACAGCGCAGCCGCCGTGTGCCGCAGCGCTGTGCCGACTGATGTGCTGGCCGGCACCGTGCATTACGGCACACAGCTGTGCGGCGGCCCTGCCCGGCCGGCTGCAGTGCTGGGGCTACCGTGCCGTGCATCCGGACGTAGCCGAGCCCCAGGCCGGCCCCCTGCAGCCAGTCCCTACCGTGCGGTCGCCCCACCACTTGCGCACCGTACAGCATGCGTCGTACAGCATGCATCGTACATGTGGTGTGCCGTGTCGTTCAGGAATCTCCCGGTGGGCCCCCCCGCAGCCCGGCGCCCATGCAGCCACTCCCCTACCATGCGGTCGCCCTGGATGTGCTTGATGGACTTGGAGAACTTGGCGAAGGACGCGGGGGTGTCGTCGGGGATCTCGTAGGCAACCTTCTTCTTGCTGCGAGCGCGGGAGGAGCGAGGGCGATGGGCGCAGAGGTGAGGGCCGGGGTCCGGGGCGGCAGGGCTTGGGCGGCGAGGGAGGAGCGGCGAGCGACGAGCCCCGAGGGTCGCTGCGGGGGATCAGGCAGCTGCAACGGGGCTCGGCCAACCGGTGGGCGGCCAGGGGCGCCGCGAAGGGGGCTTCCACACTCCTTGCCGCTGTCTGGGTCTCTGGCCCTAGGCCCCCTTGACTATGCTTCTGCCTCGCCCGGTGGCGCTCACCCGCGGGTGAAGAGGGTGACCTCGTGGCCGGCCTCCACGAGCTGGCGGGCCAGGTAGAGGCCGATGAAGCGGGTGCCGCCTGGGGTGGGGGGAGGAAAGGGACGGGGAAGAGCAGGGGGGCACGGGCTGGGGAGGGAGCGGTGCCACAGGGGAGCGGAGCTGCGGGAGTAGGCGGACGGCGGGGAGCGTGGCGTGCGTGACCGGAGGCGAGGGGGCAGCGTGGAGCAGAGGAGCAGCGAGGGGAGGCCCATGTGTGGGGCGGGGCAGCCGAAGTGGGTCGCGTCGTCGAGCCATGACGTTCGCGACGTGTGATGAGCGCCGCAAGGGACGCGAGCTAGCACGCGGGGAGCGGCATGTAGCGCAGGATTGCAAGCGCGCTCACCCATCATGAGAATCTTCTTGCTCTCAGACGAGCCCGAGCTGCCGAAGCGGCTGGGGGCAGCGCTGGGGCTGTCCCTCCAGCTGCTGCCGACGCTGCTGCTCCTGCCCACGGAAGGGGCCGAGCTGCTCGAGCCAGAGCCCGCGCGGTCCTGCTCCAGCTGCTCACGCCAGTTGGCCGGCAGGCGGGTCGCGGCGAGCACCTTGACCTGCATGTATGCATGCACACGAGCTCAGCGCGCGGCGACCCAGGACAAGCCGCTCGTCGGGGTGCCACTCGACGCGCGCTCTAACGCATTGCTTGCATAGCGCTAGCGACGGCGACGGGCGCGCGAGCTATAATGCTTCCACAGCACACCTGCGCACGACGAGCGCCAGCGGTGCGGCGCGCCGCGGCGACGCGCGGGGAGGGGCGCATGGCGACCTGCATGTTTGCTCCTAGTCGACGACTGGGAGGGTAAGGTTGGAGTGGGGACGGCGTTCCTGTGAACACCTTAAGAGTGCAGTATCCGGTCGGCATTCGGGCCTGAGCACGGGGCTGGCCGATCAGCTCCGACGAAGCCGCGAGCGGCACGACCACATACCCAGCTCTTACATACACTTCTGAAGATATCCAGCTTGGGCTGCATGCGGTTGCGCGCCCGGTCAGCATGGACACGCGCCTTATCCACACCTCCTGCTCCCTTCCCCCTTTCCCCTCACTCCAGGCCTCCCCTGCCTCAGCCGTGGGCACCTCGCGCTCCCACAGCTGGTCACCACACGCGCCTTGTCTGCGTCGGCGCCTGCCCCCGGCATCAATTATACGCCTGCCTCTTATCGATGCTCCATCACAACCAGTCCGGCCTCCCGACATGCCCAACATGCCCTACTTCGCCAAAAGCGTGCACAGAAGTTGCGCCTCTCCCTACACGTCCCTACACAGCGCCGACCTGCTTGAGCAGCGCGGTGTGCAGCGGGCAGGGGTCGGGCTTGCCGGCCGCCAGCGCGCGTTGCGTGATGCCGTAGAAGTAGCCGTTGCGCCAGGGGAACTGGCGGGGCAAGGGGCGTGGCACAAAGGGGAACAGTGGGCTCGGGGAGGGCGGGCGGGGCCCGTGTGCAGCAAGCAGCAGGGCGCGAGGGCAGCCGGGGGCAGGGATGTAGGTGCGGGCCGTCCTGTGTTGGTGGGGCCGGCCCGGCGTGCTTATCCTGCTGCTCGAGCGCCTGCCTCCTGGCGCTGAGCCCTGCGGGGCCGCGCCCACCTCCTTGACCGCGGTGGGGAAGTGCGCCGCTGTTACCATATCACTTACCACCACACATCACCACACATCAAAAAAATGTAGCATCGCACTGTAGCATCACAATGCGATGTGTGTCGCAGCCGCACCTCCTTGACCGCGGTGGGGAAGTGCGCCACGCTGCGGGCGTAGGCGTTGAGCCGCTCCACCTGGTGGAGAGGAGAGGGGGGCGGGGCGGGGCGGAGGGAGGGAGGGCAGTCAGGGGGTCAGGGAGTGGGGACGACCGGGGGGGCTAGTACCCCTGGCGAGCAGCCGGGTACCGCCGCCACACCCCCCCCATGATGACTGCACCCCGCCACCCCCACCCAACGCAACGCCCCCCACGGCCGCTCCTGCGCAAGCACCCCGCAGGCCCCGCAGGCCTCTCCCGGTCCGACCCGCCCCGCCGCGCCCGGCAGCCGCCGCCAAGCTCCGCCTCCCACCGCACCAGCCCCCAGGCCACCAGCCCCCCGTGTCCTGCCGCTCCCCGGCCCCCCCGGCCTCCTGCCGCTCCCCGGCCCCCCGGCCTCCTGCCGCTCCCCGGCCCCCCGTGTCCCGCCGCTCCCCGGCCCCCCGGCCCCTCCTGCGTCCGCGCGCACCTCGCCGCCCTTGAGGCTGACGCCCAGGTCGGCCGCCCCCGCGGCGCACAGCTCCTGCATCAGCTCCGACACCTGGCCGCGGTGGCCGGCCTCCACCTCACCCACGGTGGCCTTGTGGGCGGCGCCCACCAGCATGAAGGAGCTGGGGAGGGGGAGGGGAGGGGGAAGGGGAGGAGAGGGGGACGCGGGGAGGGGAGGGGAGAAGGCGTGCCAGGTGGGGCTGTGTGTTGCTGTGACTGATACCGCTGACCGCCCCTGCCCCTAATCCAACCCTTCGCCCCCTCCATTCCCCGCACCTGACCTACACCAGCTTCTCCAGCATGGCCACTAGTCTCATCTACCACGCGCGCAAAACACACAAGCCCCCGCTTCAAACCTCCTCGCCTCCTTCCCCCGCCCCTTCCCCCACCTGATCCACACCAGCTTCTCGAGCATGGCCACCGTGAAGTCCACCTTGTTCATGACCTGGGGCAGCAGGGGGGCGGGGGAGGCAGGCGCGGGAGGGAGGATGAGGCAGGAAGGGGACGCAGGAGCGTGATGGAGGAAGGAGCGGGGGCCGGGCGGCAACTGGACGGGGGCGGTGGGGGTGGAGGCGGAGGCGGTAGGGCCTCAACTGTGGGCGGGCGAGGTCGTGGCAGCACAGAAAGGAGCGTCACCACAAGTGACATGCGAGGCTACTGCAGCGGCAGGCGGCGGAGGCGTGCGAGCGCAGCCCAGGACCCCAGGCACCTTGCAGCTGAGGCCGCCCGAGTGCAGGCGGTCCGCCACGGCCTGGGCGTGGGGGCCGTAGGCTGGGGTCCAGCAGGGGCAGGGACGGGGAGCGGGGGGCAGGGGCAGGGGCAGGGGCAGG